>PVKS010012678.1:0-53053 GCA_004027875.1 Aplodontia rufa
TCGATATTGCTGTGTCACTGTAATGTGCTGATTCTAAGTCCCCTGGAAAGATACCCAGGAGTGGAATAGCAGGGTCATATGGTGGACTCATCCCTAATTTTTTGAGGATTCTCCATACTGCTTTCCAGAGGGGCTGTACCAGTCTGCAGCTCCACCAACAGTGTGTTAGTGTGCCTATCTCTCCACAGCCCCTCCAGCAGAAAGATAAGTCTTAAAGGGCAGCTGGGGCTGAGAGTGGGTCGGCAGCCAGGACTAACAGCCCTGATGGGGTGGGGGCAGTGACATGCTTAGCTCATTTGACCACATTGATGTGAATGCACCTCAGGTTTCTTTTGGTGCTGGCCGGCACATCTACTTCCCTTTTGCTGGTCTGCAGCCTCCAGGAACCCCCGCATCCATCGTGGCTGCCTGAATCATCTCATGTTCTCCGTCCTCGGCTAACTTAGCCCCCACCTGCCCAGACTTTTCAAATCATTTTCAGTGTCATTATCTCGTGTCATCCACTTCAACTGACATGTTATTGGGTTTTTTTAAAAAAGCAAATTAAGACTACGAAGTTCTCTATGGAAATATCAAGGTTTAAAAAATAAAAAGCAAAGTCCTCTAAAAAACGCTTTCTACTTTGCTGATCTGCCACCTCATGTCACAAGCGACAGGTCTGGCATTTCAACACCAGAGGGCGCCAGTGATTAAATTATATGGACTTGTGGGTTAAGCTTGCCAAGAAATTCTCTTACTTTGGATCCTTTATTCTTGTCCTTTCTGGTGCTTCAGAAAGAGCACACCATGTATTGATGGACAGAGCAGGGAAGGTGAGTGAGTGTCCAAGAGCCGCTGTTGCTCAGGGGAGTGTGATGAGAATTTAGAGCAGAGGTGTATGTAGCCTGGAGCATGAGATCAGCCCTCAGTCCCAGGACTGCCAGCCAGGCATTACTAAAAGCTCCACTAGACCAGTCAGCACCATGCAGGGCTCCAGAGAGCTTTCTTGTTTGTTTTTGTAACCTGAGAAAGCTGCTGTCTTCCTGCCACACCCCCACCCCTGCCTTTAACCCATCTTCTCCATCTTCTATAGCTTAGGTGAATTCTCCAAGCCAGGCTGGGGGGGTGGTGGCATCTGTGCTATCCCTCCCTCCAGGCTGATGACCAGGTTATACAGGGCAAGCAGGAGGTCTTGGTCAGCCTGCATGATTTCATTCCAGGAACAGCTTTCTGTTTTCCATTTTTAAATTTTCTTTTGCTCTTTCTTTCTTTCTTTTTTGTTTTAGAAGAGAGAGGGACAGTGAGAGAGAGAGAGAGAAAAAGAGAATCAGTTTTTATTTAGATTTTCATCTGGTTTTTGTTTTTTCTGACACACAGTTATGTAGTGCTGGGGTTTGAACCTGGGTCCTTGCACATGCCAGGCAAGCACTCTACTCCTGAGTCACCTCTCTAGCCCGTTATTATTGAGTTTTGAGAGTTGGCTATTTTGGATAACAGCCCTTCAAATTCCAGCTTATCGGTTATTTATTTAATGCATTCTGTCTTTGGTATTGTTATCTAAAAAGACTTGTCCGTACACAAGATCACCTAGATGGTCTTCTCTATCACTTTTTAAGAGCTTCATTGTTTTGCATTTCACATTAAAGTTTATGATCCATTTTGAGTTAGTTTTTGTGACAGGGACAGGTTCTATGTCTAGATTCAGGTTTTGTTTCGCAACTGTATGCTCAGTTGTTCCAGCACCATTTGTCAAAAGGACTGTCTTTGCTCTTTTCTCAAAGATCAGTCAACTATATTTATATGTTTCTCTTTCTGGCTCTCTGTTCAGTTGCATTGATCTATTTGTCTGTTCTTTTGCCAATTCCGCACCGTCTTGATTGCTATAGCTATTTGGAAAGTGATGGAAACTTTGAAGATGTGGGGCCTATTAAAGTATATTAATCATGGTTGTCTTAAATTCCCAGTTTCGTAATTCTAACATTGCCTGCCATATCTGAGTCTATTTCTGATACTCGATCTCCTTAAATTATGCCCTTGCCTTTTAGTATCAATTTTTCTTGATAGCCAGGCGATAAATACTGGGTAAAGGAGCGGGGGGCAAATAGGCCTTGGGAAGGAGTGGGGGGGAGGGAAGTGTTCCTAGTCTTCTGCACAGGTCTCAGTCTGGTAGGGAGTCCACAGCGCTTCCCAGTCCTCCCCTGGCCTGAGGAGGTTTAGCCTGGCTGGAGTGGGCTGGAGTTGGGCCTTTCCTTTCTCCTGGGTCAGTTAGGATCTGATAAATCCCCAGTAGTTTAGTTCAAGCCCTCATAAAATAGTTTCTCCCAAGTGCAGACCTTCTTGAGAAGAGCAGACTGTTCTGACCTGTTTTGGAATGGTCTGTCTTGCCCTCCCTCTGCTGAACGCATGCAGAGAATCTTCTTCCTGTAATTGCTGTGGAGCGTACCAGTGACCTGCAGTAGAAGAGTGGAGCGTGCTATGTCCATGTCACCCATTTGGGTCCAGAGTTCAAATGAACTTTTTTCTGAGAAATTAGCATTCTGTTCCCCAAAAGAAAAATTAAATGGAATCTTTATTTGGCCATCCTCATTTCATACATGTAGAAAGAGTGGCAGGAAGGAAGCAGCTGGAAACAGTAGTTGTCTCTGCACCATGGTTCCGTATGATGGAATGAGTACTGATTTTTATTTTTCTGTTTTTCTGCATTTTCCAAATTCTACCAAATGAACATATGTTTAATTTTACAATTCAAAAAGGTAATGCTTTAGGCTATAAACACTTGATATCTCTCTTCCATGTCTCTGTACAGTCTGCAAAATGAACGTTCACCGTCGATGTGAGACCAATGTAGCTCCCAACTGTGGAGTGGATGCCAGAGGCATCGCCAAAGTGCTGGCGGACCTAGGTGTTACTCCAGACAAAATCACCAACAGTGGCCAGAGAAGGAAAAAGGTAAGTGGCTGTTCGGTCTCTGGAGAGCTTTCCAGGCCTTCCTTTCTGCTAGCTTCCTGAGAGCACTCTGGAGTAGGGCTGTAAGATTCCTGGGATTAAGGCTCCTTACTCAAGATGGCATGGGCTTAAAAAGAAAAAAGGAAAGATAAAGAAAAGTCAGGCAGGTGCCATGAAAGTCTCCTTCCAAGCTGGGAGTGGTGGTGCTCGCCTACAATCCCAGAAACTTGGGAAGCTGAGGCTAAGGATCTCAAATTCAAAGCCAGCCTCAGCAACCTAGCAAGGCCTAATCAACTTGGTGAGATTCTGTCTCAAAAATAAAAAAAATAAAAAGGGCTGGGGATGTAGCCGAATGGTAAAGCAACCCTGGGTTTAACCCCTAGTACCAAAAAAAAAAAAAAAAAAAAAAAGGTCTCCTTCCATCCTAAGAGTGGGAAAGTCGGGGTGGGAGAGATGACAAAGTTAGCCTCAAGAGGTACACTTGTCAAGAAAACTTAAGCTTTGAGATCAGGACTTTGAATTCTAGAAAAGGCATAATAATTCTAGACAAGGAAGTAGACTTACCTGCCTCCGGATCTGGCAGGCAGGCAATTTCAGCGTGTGAATTTCACCGCCAGTGTCACGAGGACAGATGGATAAAGGGTGGCACCACCCTCTTCTCTAGGAAGGGTGCTAAGATTTTGCTGCAGCTAGCTGCCTGGGGAATACCCTAATGCCCCACAACATTCTTCATCTGGGCCTTTTCCTTGGAGACCAAAGCCCTGTGACATTCTGAATGCCACTGGGAGAAGATCCATTTTCTAAAGTGTTATTTTGGTAAGTCAGGGCCTGCGGATGTGAACAGAGCTAAAGTTATCTAGACAGCAGCTCTTTAGCCTGACCACATTTTTTTTTTAAACTAGAAATTTTAAGAGATCTTTGAAAAGTAAACTATGAGAGAATCCGAACCATGTTAACCTGGGCAAGAAATCCTGGTGTGGCTGGGGCAGGGAGAGGCCCTCGCTGCCTGTATCCAACATTTCCAAGCACTTTACTAGAAAAGCAAGTCTACCTCTAGGTGCCTCCTACAGTCTCAATTCTCGAATGTTCTCTCTAAATTGACCCTGAAGCACCTACCGAGGGCCTGTTTCCTACTCTTTTTGTTTTAGAACCTATCTGTGTCTTTCCCCTGGTGCCTCAAGAAAAGCTTCTTTTCCCTCTCAAAGGAAGGGTTGGATCATTTTCATTTTAAATGTACTCCTCCTTCTCTCTATTCCCAGCAATCAAAGCTGTTTTGCAAGAGTTGCAGGAATCAACCCTGTTTCTGGTCAGTTGTGAGATTTCATGCTTTGGATGGCTTTTCTTGGTTCTCTAAATCCCACTGGTAGAAATGAGACTTCAGTTGTTGATACAAGGCACTGGAATTGCAAGCACAATGTTAGTCCCCAAGAATGCTATGGCCCCAGTGGAGAGGCAGGTTAAACAGTCTGTGGTGGCAGTGTGAGCCAGACATGTGGAAGAGCTCTGGGGAGAGTCCTTGTCAAAAGAGATGGCTTTTTCTGCTAGAAATAAAGGCAGATGCTGTCACTGTTGTTGAACATGTGAAGGAAAGCTCAGAACCTATCTTCTTTCCTGTCTCTGCATGAGCCGTCGTCAGCCTGTCTTGTATTTGGGTAAACCTGGTGGGACAAAGCCAACATGAAGAAATTCAGAAAGGAGCAGAGTCTAGGTGAAGGGACCATAGTTCTGTTGTTTTTATATCTGACATACTTCTGATGGAAAATCTGGAAAAAATCAAGTGGTCCCTTAAGTTAGAAGGATGGGAGAAGAGAGAAGATCACAACCTGAAAGGTCTTCTTTGCAGGATCACCAGACTCGCTGAAGCTCTGGTTCCCTTCTTCTTCTTTTTCTTTTTTTTTTTTTTAAGAGAGAGGGAATAGTGAGAGAGAGAAAGAGAGAATCAATTTTATTTAGCTTTTCATGTGACTTTCATTGCTCTGACACTTCGTTGTGTATGTGGTGCTGGGGTTCGAACCCACGTACTTGCACATGCCAGGCAAGCGCTATAACACTGATCCACAGCTCCAGCCCCTCGTTCCCCTCATTTTGCCACAAAGTCCATGTGAACACGGTGCTCAAGAACAAAGCGAGCAGGCATGCTGCTGACTTCATGGTGACTCAAAGTGGGTATGCCAGAGCCATGCCAGGGGACACACTTCATTGAGGGTGTTCCATTAAAATTTGCCAACAGACATCAAAGACATCTAAAAATACTTATTGAGCATCTATTATGTATATTACTTTGTGCAAGTCACTAGGGGCATTAAAAGTACTGAAAGTCTTACCTTCAAAGAAAATATGGTCCACTGTATATACACATACAGATATTATTAATGGTATAAAACTGCATACGGTATAAATAAATGACAGACAGGTGGCAGAGACAGCCAGTGTCATGTTGCTTTGGATAAGAGATCATTTACTGCTTGGACAGGTAGAGGGAGGCTTTATTGAAGAGGTGGGATGAGCTTTGCTTAGAAAGGCCTGTTGTGTTTGGATAGAATGAAACTTGAATGAGCTTGAAGTCCCTTATTTTCTTTCTTTGGTTGGGAAATGCAGCCTTGGGTCTGTGCTCTCAGACCGTCAACTCAGCAAGGGCTGCTGTGCGCCAGGGACTCTTGCAGCTCTTGGTACAGTCGTTTGATGCTCTGGTCCTCAGGGAAACTCAGTCCTCCTTTCTGATGCCTCTCTCCCTTCTTCCTGTCCTCTCTAGCTTGTTGCTGGTGCCGAGTCCCCCCAGCCAGCTTCTGGAAGCTCCCCATCTGATGAAGATCGATCCAAGTCAGCACCCACGTCCCCTTGTGACCAGGGTGAGACCCCCAGTTATTGTTTTGCCTTTTTACCCCCGAGTTCTGTCATTGGAAGGACCAAGGCAGGTGAGGCCTCTCCTCGAGCTGAAACAGCTGACAGCCAGGGCAGGACCTCCCATGCCTTTTCTGATTTCATAATTGTTCTTTTTCATCTACAAGGTTTTCTTGTGTCCATGCTCTTAGTTTTACACTCATACCAACTCAGTGTGGGTGCACCCAGGTTATAGGGTGAGAAGCGGAAGGTCAGAGAGTTGAAAAGTTTTGTCCCAAGGTCAAGAACTTACTGGTGGTGATGATGGGCCTGTGCCATCAAATCCTCCCTGGAGGTCATCGCTTGTGACCCAGCCCTTTTTACTCAGGGGTCATGTGCCAGTCCTGAGGCCACAAAATAACTGGTCTCAGTTCCTTTTCATGTTGTTCTGATTCACTTTTTGTATCTTTATTTCAAAAGAGATTTGACCCATTCATAAATAATTAGTGGCACTGTGGTACCTCCAGACTTGTAGGAATTATCCTGGACCAGTGTAAGCCTTCTCCTGTCTCTTTTTAAGACTGAGACCTCCTCTGGGAGCTTCAAGGAGATTGGGTCAAATGGTAGAGATCCCAAATAAGAGTGAAGTGCCAATGGTGATTTTTAGGCCTGGCTGCTGCCCAGCACATTATCTGGCCCCAGGCAAGACACAGTGCCACTTGGGACCTCTGTTCTTACAGTTACCAGTCAATGCAGGGACCAATACTTCCCAGCAGTGATGTGAGCACTAATGGATGGGAGAGCCTTCTTAATCAGATGTGGCCTTGTTACAAAACAGAAATATGTCACAATTTCTCATTCCTCCAGTATAATAACTAAAAAAAAAAAAAAGTTTTCTTCAAGCTTTGGTGACCCCAAACATCTAAGTTCTGCCTTCCAAAATCCACAGGACTTGACCCTGTGGTGAGATTAAAAGTCATCCCTAGTTTCAAGTGAGCATTAGTAGGGTAACTGCTGAATCAGTGTGGGTGTGGCTGTGGTCTGGGAAACTGTCCCCATCCCTCTCCTACCCAACACAGCAGCCCCAGCCCACCACAAAGGAGCTCACTCCAAATCTCAGAAGCTTTCTGGGTTCTCTGAATGGGATTTCAGTGGCTAAGTCCTTCTGAAAAGAAGCTGAAAATCTTTCTGTCATGTGGCACTCGGTCACTCTTGCCTGATTTGGATTCCCAAGGGTAGTCTCTGTTCCCCTTCTGAAATCCTGGTTATTCATGAGCATCTTTTAAAATTGGGTTACACTTAAGCTGCCCATTTCTACAGATGTAGAATGTGTGTGAATGGATTGCCAACTAGAAAGCTTCTTCAAATAGAATAGGTCAAAGGATCGTCCAGCCTTATTACCGTAGGTAATTCAGCTCGCATGCTCTGAAGGGGTGAGAGATTGTCTCATAGTTGTGAAATTGTACTGAGGAATTCCTGCCCTATCAGAGATAAATTTGCAACATGTCACTGTGAGAAGCAATTCTTTGTTAATGATAAGCCATTGCTTGTTTTGTTAGTACCCTTCTGCTGCACTGGTGTTTAGAGAAAACCCAGCAACAAGGCCAATTAAAGTCTTCCTAGTCCCCTTCAATGGAATAATTATATCACCAATGGTGACTGTGATGATGGTTCTGGATAGTTCTAATCTTCAAAGGGAGCTTAAAGGGCACCTGTTTCTTTCTAACTCTGTGTAGAATCAGAGAAGGTCTGGATTCCTGTACTGCACCTAGAATTGAGGGATAGGCTAATAATAGTCACAGGGGGCTTTCAGAGGGATGGGTGGCTTTGGTATAATCCAAAGGAGCTTGCTGGCAAGTGAATCCTTCAAGGGCATTCAGTCTTCTTGAAGCTCCCAGAGAATGTCTCAGCCTTTAAAAACAAAAAAATGCCAAGGGCTTCACTGGTCCAGGATAACTCCTCCAAGTCTGGAGGTCCCGTAGAACCATCCTCTTTGCATCTCTAGGCCCAGCTGTGCATTATTAGGTGCCAGTGAAACTGTTGGACAAAGGCACATACCAAGAGGTGCCACCCTGGATTTGTTGCTCTGAAGATCTGAAAGCGCGGTGAGAGCTTATGGGGAGATTCGGAATATTGAGTCCTAACAAGGAGATGTGCACTAATGTAAAATCTTGTTACCCTCTGGTCCTTAGAATTAAAAGAGCTTGAAAACAACATCCGGAAAGCCCTGTCCTTTGATAACCGAGGGGAGGAGCACCGGGGATCGTCATCCACTGACGGCCAGCTGGCGAGCCCTGGCGAGAACGGTGAAGTCCGGCAAGGCCAAGCCAAGCGTTTGGGCCTGGATGAGTTCAACTTCATCAAGGTGTTGGGCAAAGGCAGTTTTGGCAAGGTGTGTGGCCTGTGTGTGTAGCACTGTGGATTTTCTCTACCCATTAGCATTGCCTCATCTGTTGGATCTAAAATTCACATTCAGACCGGGTCTTGTCCCCAACCCTTTTTTTTTTTTTTTTTTTTAATACCAGGGATTGAACCTAGGGGGCTTAACCACTGAACTACATCCCCAGTCCTTTTAGTTTTTATGTTTTATCTTGATACAGGGTCTCGTTAATTTGCTTAGGGTCTCTCTGAGTCACTGAGGCTGGCCTTGAACTTGCGATCCTCCTGCCTCAGCCTCCCAAGCTGCTGGGGATTCCAAGTGTGTACCATCACACCCATCTGGAAATGGGCTGACGCCAAGCAGATAGGAGCCTCGGTTCTACTGTTAATTGGCTGTGGGACCTTCATGTAGTCATGTCACCTCTTTAGGATTCACTTTTTCTCATTTGTCAAATTGCAGCAAGAATTACTGTGACAGCAGGTACAGAAGCACCTTGAAAGGTGTAAAGGGTTTTGCACAGGCTCTGCATTTCCGCTGTCAAGAGCGGTATCAATACACATCTTTCCTTCAGAGACCCATCTGAAATTGTTATTTCATTGTGGAGCATTTGAACGTGAACTCTAGTGTGTTTGTTTTCAGGAACTTAGGGTGCAGAGCAAATCTTACCATGTAGTACGTTGGAAATTAAATGTTATTTAATTGGTTTTTCTGGCACTTACTAAATGTAACTTTTATCCTCTACATGTGGCAAGGAAATGGAACGATTATATCCTGTCTTGGGTCAGAGTGCTCTGCCTTTGGGGCCATTCTCCATATCTTGCTCCCCACTAAGGTGAACACAGATGTGTGGAGTTTACCTTTCAGTGTTCTCAATAAAGCCTTGATCATCAGCCACTGTTTAGAAAGACAAAGGGAACTATGCATGGCCCAGAAAGCTGGTCAGCATTTCAAATCATGTCCCCTTGCTCTTCTCAAAACCATGCCTGAGAGTCAGTGGAGTTGCCTTTCTGGAATCTTCTGGAGCACAGAGGTCCTGCCGGGAGGACCAGACAGCTTCCAGAGTTCACATGGCCTCACACGTCCTGGGCCAAGCAACCGCAGGCCCATCCACTGCCCTCCAAAGGGAAGGCCTCTTAGAAGCCCCAGGGCTCAGGGCCTGCTTTCCAGCATCTCACCTGCCCCTATCTCGCCCTGAGATCACTTGGCAGGAGTGTAACCGGGTAACTTAAGTGCCATAGCTGAAGCAATCACATTCTTTAGAGACAAGCTAAATAAGAAACAGACTCCAGGCCTCTGGGTGAGGCGTGACTCTGCATTGCAAGCAGGACTCAGCTTAATTTTGTGCACGATTCAAGGGGAACAGGCACAGTCCGAGTTCCGGGGCTTTGTGCGGTGGAGATAGGATTGGAAGTTTGACAACTCCGGAGCACTCAGGTTGTTTCTTAGGAACAATCACAGATAAGGTTGGAGGCCCAGAGAATCTGTATTGTTTTGTGGGTGGTAATAAAGTCTGCAGATTAACATCACAAATTCTCTTCGGAAGTTTCTGCGTTGACGGCTCTTGAGCTTCACTAGCTAACATTGCAACACTGTACTTCAGGAGTTAGTTATTTAAAAAGAGAAGGACTCATGGCATTTGTAGATAAGTGAGTGCAAAACTTTAAAGTGATAGGAAAACTTCAAGAAAATAGACCTATGAATTAGTCTCTGGAGGAGGGATGGAGTTTCCAGCTGTAGAACTGAAGAAGAAACCATAGAGACAAATGACAGCTGATCAGACTGCATAGAGGTGCACAATTCTGTTCAATAGGAAAAAAAACTAGAAAACTGTAAAACATGTTTAGGAAAACCTGTTCCTATATCATACATGTATAGATTTGTAAGAAATAGTATAACACAGAAATGATTAGACAAAGGAGACAGATAAATAATTGAACCTAAAACAAGTAGGGTAGAAAATAAATATTTTAAAAGTGTTGTTGCATCATTGAATCGAGGTAATATTTCCCACTTGTTAAGCAAAAAATGAAAAAAGGACTTGGCATGGTGGTACACATTTGTAATCCCAGTGGCTCAGGAGGCTGAGGCAGAAGGATTGCAAGTTCAAAGCCAGCCTCAGCAACTTAGGGAGACCCTGACTCAAAATAAAAAAGTATAAAAGGGGCTGAGGATGTGATTCAGTGGTTAAGTTTCCCTGAGTTCATTCCCTCGTACAAAAAAAAAAAAAAAGGACATTTTAAGTGAAAGTGTGAGTATGCAATGTCAGTAAGTCACCATGAGACGAAAGCACTTGTATGTGGCTAGCAGCACATAGCAGTTCATCCTTTTTGAAAATCAGTTAGGAACTTTGAAAAATATTTAGTCCTTAATCTACTTCTGATAATTTCTATCTTAAGGATGCCAGCAAGAGATATTTAAAATTATGTCCAAAAATACGCAGTGTATACTCTGGTTTCTCTTCAGATCGTATAAATCTTTCGCCTTTTACAAAAATACGCAGTGTGCTTTATATAATAGAAGATATAGCAAGTTTCTAATAATAGGGAGATCGCTAAGTAAAATTGTAGGATATTTGCTTTGAACTGAGTATCAGTGACTATGATAATGATGGAGACCCTGTAGAAAAATGCTTATAAAATAATGGTTTTCTTAAAAAGTACTATCCTATATTTTATGCCATAATTGCAAATATTATAGTATAGCTGAATAATCATTTAATGGATGCAAATTGAACTTCTCTTTACTTTCCCTGTATACTGTCAGTGATTGAAATTAATGAATGAGTTGCAGTCGCTATATTAGGATGAGTATTTTTCCTCAATATTTTTCCACATTTATTTATTTATTTTTTGCAGTGCTAGGAATCAGGCCCAGGGTTTTGCCCTTGCCAGGCACATGCTCCACCACCAAGCTACAGCCCCAGCCCCTAAACGTTTTTCAGTGCTGTCATACTATTTTAAATTAAACAAAAATAGTAAATTAGTTTTTTAGAATATTTGGATGAACTTGTGTTCTGCCTTTGATTCCACATACATGCAGTGATGGAGATGATTATGATTGATGACAGGTCATGTTGGCAGAACTCAAGGGCAAAGATGAAGTATATGCTGTGAAGGTCTTAAAGAAGGACGTCATCCTTCAGGACGATGACGTGGACTGCACGATGACAGAGAAGAGGATTTTGGCTCTGGCACGGAAACACCCGTACCTAACCCAACTCTATTGCTGCTTCCAGACCAAGGTACGTTTATGAAGAAGCTGGCTGGCTGCCATCTTGGCGGAGTACTATAGGGCATTATAATAGCTGGCCTGTCAGGTAAAATATCTATTTTAGACCTTCTACATGCACCCTTCAAAGACTTTGTAAAGTGAAACAGATTTTACCCTTGAAGAGATCAGGGTACATTTGAACACCATCTTCTTTGTAAGGACATGGGATTTTTCCATTGAAGGTTGTGCTTGTGAAGGGCTGAGAGAGCAGATGGAGCTGGTCAAAGCCCATAGCTAAACCCAATGTTTGCTCATTGGAAAAACCAACAGGCGTGGTATACCCTTGCTCTGCTCCTGACTTTCTATCACTCATCAAATCACTTAAACTTCTGTTTTGCTTTCTGGTCAAAAGAAAAAGAGTAAAGGCCACCCTGATCACTTCTGACTTGTGTAACGTCACAGAGGGTAAAGGATGTAAACAGTTGCTTAAAATTCCAGTGAAATACTGATGTTAGGTGGCATTTTCACATTTACTCTGTAGGTGCCTGGGAACCAGAAGGTGGCAGTGGAGAAACGAAAACAGTCTATAACTATATTGTAGAGTCTGAATTCTGATTTGGTACTTAATTCTTAGTAGAAAGAAGGGATGCACACATTCATGAAGCTCGTAATTTATTATCCTTTTATGGGAAGGGTTGGGGTAGTTAAAGTCTTCTAGAATGCATTATGGATTTGCAGTATTTGGCTTCTTTTGAAGGCAAAGCAACCAAATCCCAAACTCCTACCACTGTCAATCTGGAACCCAGGCAGTAAAGGCTAGCAACACGGGGTGTGATTTCTACCACCCTTTTGTTCCAAATGCCAGTCTTCCCACTTACAATTCAACAATTACTCATTTGCTCATTCAGCAAATGTTTATTCTGTTTGATTGACTCTTTCCCATATGTCTAGAGCTGTGCCAGGTACTAGAGATACAGTGGTAAACAAGACTCCGTCCTTGACCCCAGGGATTTTACAGTTTCTATGGTTCCCCATTTCCCAAAGGCTGTTTCCTCAGAACCCTGATAACTTGAGAAACTGTAAGCATGAAGGCCACTGTGGCCCATAGGCTGGGGACGCTGCAATCTTTACCTCTCTTGGAGAGTCTTAGCACATATTTGTTTATTGGAATTCCTGAGGACACTTGAAGTGACAAAAGTAAAAAGATTACCTTTGTTTAATCTACTATTTCCCAACTGATTTGATCCTGAATCCCATCACACACACACCCCTCATTCACATTGAGAAATGCTGGTCTAATGGAATTTTTCCTATCCCTCAGATCTCTTAGGAGAATAAGAAATATCTTCTGAAAAGTCTCAGTCATTCTGTTTGTTCTCCAGGGGGACTTATATTTCTTTGCCTATGGGTTCCTCAGAGACCCTGTTGAATAAGAATCTTCCTCTTTTCTGCACAAGTACAGGACTTGCTGGCCACTCTTGTTTTTGCTGTGTGTTATGGGATATCAACTGTTACAGGTCAGTGTGAGTGCATGTATGTGTACAAACAGGAGTCTAAGGTGGTAGTAGAGGCTTAGTAACAGAGCACACTTTTTCTTTTCTCCACTAGAGTTTAATTCTAGATTTATGAGCAATGTATCCTGACAGACATGGTGGCACATGCCTGTAATCTCAGTGGCTTGGGAGGTTGAGGCAGGAGGATTGCCAAGTGTGAGCCCAGCCTCAGCAACTTAGCAAGGCCCTTAACAACTTAGTGAGAACCTGTCTCAAAATAAAAAATTAAATGGGGGCTGGTGAGATGGTTCAGCAGTAGAGTGCTTGTTTCGCATGTGGAGGACCCAGGTTCAAACCCCACCCAGCATCACTTACACAACTAAGTGCCAGAAACACAAAAATGTGATGAAAAAAATAAATGAAATTGACTTTCTCTCTTTAAAAATTCATCAGTCAACCAGGCTGGAGATGTAGCTCAGAGGTTAAGTACCCATGATCCCAATCCCTGGTACCCCCCCCCCAAAAAAAAGAAGAAAGAAAGATGTATGGTATCCTATAATCCTATGAAACTATCAAAATCAGATGGGGAAAAACAACAGAAAAGTCTTTTTGTCCTTTTTTTTTTTTTTTTTTGCCGTACTGGAAATAGAGCCCCTGGGATACTCTACCATGTTGCTACACCCCAAGTTCATTTTGTTTTGAGACAGGGTCTCACTAAGTTTCCCAAGCTGGCTTGAACTTGTGATCCTTCTGACTCAGCCTCCCAAGTAACTGGGGCTGCAGGTCTGCCCATGCCCACCACAACCTTTTGCCCACAGACTCTCCACATCGGCAGAGTAGACCTGGTTTCATTCGGCCTCTGGGACCCAACTCCAGTGGGGCTTGCTCTGGAATCATGTTGCTACTTACTTGTGCCTGAGCCAGCACAGTGACCCCTCTGTGAGGGAAGTCACCACTCCCCCTGCCCCTGCAGATTTATCTCCCACCTGTTGAAGGCGGGAGCCACACCAGCATTCTTTCGTTGAGCACAGTGCCAAAAAGGGCCACTTGTGGGGACTCTGCAGCCCACCGTAAGTGGTCCATGTTGGGAAGCCACAGCTGAAGGTCACCTTGGTGAATGAAGAGGGAGGGGAATGGGCGTAGTCAGTGCCAGCAGTGTTTGCTCTCTGCATGGCAGAATATCAAGACATCAAGGCCACAGTTCCTCACTGGCAGCTTCTTTTTTTCTTTTTTTAAGAAAGAGGGACAGTGAGAAAGAGAGAATCCATTTTATTTAGTTTTTCATGTGGCTTTCGTTGTTCCAACACTTTGTTGTGTATGTGGTGCTGGGGTTTGAACCCAGGTCCTCCTGCATGCCAGGCAAGTGATGTAACTGCCGAGCCACCACTCCAGCCCTAATCTTTAAAAAATGAATCATAATTTAACCCCACTGAGTAACCTTGACTTACTAATGACGGGAACCTGATGAAGAATCATCTTATAGACCCCAATCTAACTTTTAAAAATGGTGACATTTTGTACAGTAACCAATTGTCTTGATTTTTATTATTATTATTATTTATTTTTTTTTGGTACCAGTGATTGAACCCAGGGATGCTTAACCACTGAGACACATCATCAGCCTTATTTATTTATTTATTTACTTACTTACTTATTTAGAGGCAGTTACTGAGGCTGGCTTTGAACTCACGATCCTCCTGTCTCAGCCTCCGTGTCACTGGGATTATAGGGTATATGACTATAGTTACCATGCCCAGCTGTAGTCATGGTTTTAAAGAGTGTCTATTATTCACCTGATGGAGGCATGTGCTGGTGTGGAATTAGCAGCAAAAAGGAAGATGATTCTCAAGTGGAATGGTTACTAACTAAGGTATTGGAGGTTATATAAACTTCTGTAGCAAAGTGCTTGAGCAGTCATGTTTGGGGCAGGGGGATATTCAAACCAAGGGAACCAAGAGGATGGGGTATTCTTTAGGGTCTAGTGGAGCAAAGGGGCTCAAACCAGGCTTTGGAAGGTGGGAGAATTTGGACAGGTTTGGGATGGGTAGGGGAGCTAATTTGGTGGCCAGAGTTGACTCTCACTAGCATTTCATTTTTTCTGCAGGGGGTCGGGGTATAGTTTCTCAGCTACCATCAACCTTGCTTTGACTCTGATACATGGTTCAGGAGGGGAAAACCTGGTTGCAATCCTATTAAGATTTCTTTCTTTCTTGTTTAATTGTGACACACAGAGAAGCAAGAATATTGAGTTTAATTGTTTTTAAGTGAATCTTTGTTTTCAGTGTGTAGGAGGAAGTAATTCTTTTGAAATATCGCTTTGAGAACCTAGGGCTTTAGGCTGTATGCTACATACCAGTTGCCTGACAAGGCTCAAAAGTGTGTCATGTGAAGGTCCTAGATCTGACGTGGGGACCAGTTGTGATGATTGTACAAGCAGATGGCATCCATCACAATAGCGTAGTAAAGTCTTGTCACCACACTTGCTGAATGACCAGGTTACAGTGGAAGAGGGATCTGGGCTTTTCAGTGCTAAGTCTGCCAGCTCGCCACTAATGTGCGTTGGTCATTCCCCATGGGCTCTAGAAGGACAAAAAACAAGTGAAGTGGCTCCAGCTTCCCAGAGCTGGTGAGAAAGGGCAGACAGGTCAGTAAATTAAGCCAATAACTTTAGTTTCCACCAAAGTCAAACCAATGTGTTTGACTTAAGTTACCACTATGTTGTGTGCTCTTTGGGAGGATGGAGTAACCTGAACTATAAGGAGAGAAATCTACAAAACTGTATTTAACCAACTCTCAAAAGTTAAGGCCAGATGTGGTGGTGCACACCTGTAATTCTAGTGACTCAGGAAGCTGAGGCAGGAGGATCACAGATTCAAGGCCAGCCTCAGCAACTTAGCAAGACCCTGTCTCAAAATAAAAAAATAAAAAGGGCTGGGGACTACAGCTCAGTGGTAAATTGCCCCTGAATCCTATTCTCAGTATTATAGCAAATAAAACAGAACAAGCAAAATAAGGTACAGAAAAAAGGATAAACCAGTTCCAGCAAAGATGGAGCATACTCATTCATCCCACCTCCTCCCTTTTACAACTAGAAAACTCTGGGTGCTATTCTTATTTTGTAAAGGCATTATGCTCATCAAAACTGACATAGCCATAAAGAATTACGTCTGTTCAAATGGATGGGAAATCTAAAATTTTCATATTGAAAATTCCCAGACGACTTTTAAATGGAGAACCTTAAGCTGTTGTCAGAAGTGTTTCACTTCCTCTCCCCTCCCCTATACCTGTTTCTTGCTTAAGAAAAAAGTTATGGCCTTTAATTATTTCAAAGAATATACAAGTATTTCTTGAGCATCTACTATGTTCTAGACCCTGTGCTAGATTCCAAGGCTAACTTTATAGAGACTGTGTGGTTGTGTCCCTGCTGGAGAGTAAAGAGTGATATTCCACAGCATGGCAGCTTGGCCAGTGGAGTTACATAGATAGATTTAAACTTCTGCAGAAAGCAGCAAGAGAGGCATCCTGGGAGAGGTGGATCCTAACCTGGCCTTGAAGCACGGGTAACATTTGGAAAAGGATAGTGGCCAAGAGATGGCTGATAAAAC
Source organism: Aplodontia rufa (assembly GCA_004027875.1). NCBI lineage: Eukaryota > Metazoa > Chordata > Mammalia > Rodentia > Aplodontiidae > Aplodontia > Aplodontia rufa. The sequence continues at coordinate 16,434 of PVKS010012678.1, forward strand.
CTAGAAATTATCCCTGGATCTCGGGTCTCATGTTCCTTTTATTTCCACTGCTAAAACTCACCATTCCTATATCCTGTGTCTTCCAAGGAAATGATACAAGGTAGGGAGAGGAAGAAAGGGAGGGTATTTAGAAAATGAGGAAAGAAATCGCTGCCTCTGAGATTAGATGCTGATTGGTAGCAACGGGAGAAGTAGTTCAGGGAGCCCTCTTGTTCCCCTGCTAGACTCTGAAAGTCACAGGCTTGCTCAAGGTCAGATTCAGCCAGATAAGTGATTTCAGGAATTGCCTATCCCAGGTTCCCACTGTCCACTGACTGTTGGGGATAGGAAGGCCACTGAGAGGTAGATTTGTTTTGTTTTTGTTTTTGTAGTTACAGGAAATAAAATTCCCAGGCATTTTTAGATTCTGTGTATTTGCATTTTATGATCCCCATTGCGAAACCATCCCCTCCAACTGGATCCCACAAAACCTGTCTTGGATAATTCCACCCATGATTTGTCCTCAAAACTTGTGAGCTCTGTAGGGTCCTACCATCCCCCACCCTCTGGCATTTCCTGCCAGGCCTGGGAAGCCAAATCCTGGAGGGTTTTGCCTTGAAGGAAGCAGGGGCTGGACTCCTGCAGGATCTCCCTTGGCCAGCCTCCCTCTCTGCCCTGGGGTAAAGACAGCAGGAAAATCCTTAAAATCAACTCAAGACATTTTTCAAATGTGATTTAATTACCCCTGTGAGCAGGGGGTGAGCTTTGAGGATTGCTGACAATGTAGGAGAAAAATGGTAGTTTCATGGAACTCCAATGTTTATTTTTACTATTAACACTGAAGAACAGCAAATCAAAAAAAAAAAAAAAGGGCTGTTGGTAGATTTTTTTTTTAAGAGATGGCTATGGCAGATAAATCTGAATGAGCTGAGATAACAGCTGAGTGAAGTAGGGCTGCTTTCCTCCTGACTGCACTGTCTGTTGGGGCAGCAGGGCTTCTCAAGGGTAGGACCGGTTTTGATCCCATGTGGTGCAGGCCTGGGAGAATAAATTGCCAATGCAGTGCCACAGCCAGTTTGTGGATTCAGCTGCCACCAGCCAATTAATGTGCTTGCCAATGAAAGATTTCAAATAGGGGGCTGGAGCGGTTATGGAGGTTACCCAGCATGCGTAGGTATGCGAGACCAAACCCCAGCACCACGTATACAACCAAGTGTCAGAGCAATGAAGGCCACGTGAAAAACTAAATAAAATTGATTCCCTCTTTCTCTCTCTCTCACAGTCCCTCTCTCTTAAAAAAAAAAAAGATTTCAAATGGAGGTGGCTTCAGTAATTGTGCATGGAGTTCGGTGGAGAGCGTGCTTGGGGCTGTTCTAGGCTTCTTGTTGGCAGAATCAGTTATCCACGTGAGTCAGACTCCTACAAACTCCATCTCACGGCTGCTAAACACTGTCCTTGCCTGATGGGGGGCTGGACATCGAGGTCATTGGTCCCAGTAAGCCAGCTAACACATGTCACAGTTATCCACGTGAGTCAGACTCCTACAAACTCCATCTCACGGCTGCTAAACACTGTCCTTGCCTGATGGGGGGCTGGACATCGAGGTCATTGGTCCCAGTAAGCCAGCTAACACATGTCACTGAGGGCCTGTGGCCAGAGTCTGGGACATCTCTGTGCCCTGAGGACTGAGGGATGGGAATGTGGTGGGGTGGTGGGAGTAGCTCCAGGGGTAGCTCCCGCCCCGCAGAGATGCCACAGGCTCTCAAACCCAGCAGGCCTCACACAGCAGCCAGGGTCTGGGAGTGAAATGGATTCATCCTGCAGGAGGAGATGCAGGCTGTGGAGTTGGTTGGTGCTCCTGTTCTGACGTGGGGCAGGCACCGAGGAGTGTGCTGCTCTTTATCTAGATGCTGCTGCCTCTAATCACTGAGCGTATAAGGAAAACTTGCATTCGAATAAGACAGTTGCTTTTATAAATTCTCTTCACTGGGCTGGAGCGGTGGCTCAGCGGTTACAGTGCTTGCCCGGCATGCCCAAGTACACGGGTTCAAATCCCAGCACCCACGTACACAACTAAGTGTCAGAGCAATGAAAGCCATGTGAAAAACTCGATAAGAATTGATTCACTCTGTCTCTCTCACTGTCCTTCTCTCTTAAAAAAAAAATTGTCTTCACTTATACCAGTCGTCTCACATCTACCTAGTAATGTCTCTGTCTGCAAGGGAAACATTTTTCACTATGGTAAAATACACACAATATTTGCCATCTTGACAATAAACTTAATCGCAGTTCAGCGGGATGAAGTGCATCCATCATGTCCTGCATCCGCCACCTCCAGCCCTCTCCAGAACCCTTAGCATCTTTTAAAACAAACACGGCACTTATAACTCCACACCGCCCTCTCCCAGCCCCTGCAATAACTGTTGTGAGTGCTTCATTCAAGTAGAATTATACAGTAATTATCCTTTTGTGACTGGCTTATTTCACTTAGTATAGTGTCTTTAAGATTCATCCCTGTTGGTGGCTTGTGTCAGAATTTCCTTTTTAAAGACTAAATGATATTCCATTGTTTGTATACACCACATTCTGTACATCCATTCATTCATTGACAGATACTAGGGCTTCATTTTAGGTATTGCAAAATTGCAAACAGTGCTGTATGAACATGGGTGTCCAAGGATCTCTTTGAGATCTTGTGATAGTCGTATTTTCAACTTTTTTGAGGAATTGCCATGCTGTTTTCCACAGTGGCTGTCCCATTTTGCTTCCTTACCAACAGAATATAAGGATTCCAGTTTCTCTGATAGCTTGCCAACGTGTTATTTTCTAGGTTTTTATTTATTTATTTATTTATTTATTTATTTATTTATTTTTGGTACCAGGGATTAAACCCAGAGGTGCTTAACCACTGAGTCACATCCCCAGCCCTTTGAGTTTTTTTTTTTAATTTAGGAGCTATTGTATAATCACAAATGCGTATAAAGTAACAATATGATATGCATATGTTCTTAAACCAGAATTACCCCCTACATCGCCCACATCCCAGTCTCTTGATTCTTCTATATTTTGCACCTATAAGCGATATAAATGCTTTGATTTTTTTTTTTAAATTTTGAGACAGGGTCATGCTAAGTGGCAAAGGGCCTTGCTAAATTGCTGAGGCTGGCCTTGAACTTGTGATCCTCCTGTCTCAGTCTCCCAAGATGCTTAGATTACAGGTGTGCACCTGTAACCTGTACCTGGCTGATTTTCTGGGTTTTGGTGGTTGTTCTTCTCTTTTCCTTTTTGGTAGTAGCCATCCCGATGGGTATGAATAAGTGACTCGGTTTCCCTAATGATTAGTGGTCAGTCATTTTCACAAATGAGAACACGGAGTCCCGGTGAGGGCATACAACTAGTTTACAACGGAACCCAGATTGGAATTAAGGTTTCCCAGCAGCCTTTTTTGTTCACACCATTTTTTTTCTGCTTCCACCCTCTTCCCTCTTGTCCAGGTTCTCTACTTCAAATATTCTCACCTCCCAAACCCCATCTCCGGAGTCCCCACTTAACTTTCACACACACAGAAAGGGTATGAAGTGAAGGCTTAGTTTTACTTGGACTCAAATGAGATTAGAATGAAAAAAACAAACTAATGCTCTGTAAGCTGGTGAGAGTAGCAGCCTTAGCCTTGTTTCTGGAAATATTTTCCTTTTGTAAAATTGCAAGAGAGAAGGGAGGGGATGTGGGCATGGGCTCTGGAGTCCCACCCTGTGTGTTTACTCGTCCCCTTCAACTCTGCTCATTCTTCCAGAGCAGCTGGTGGAGTGCCTCTGCTGCTGCCGTGCGTGTGTGTCACGTGTGTTCGTGGGCATGCATGTGCAGACATACACCCTGAATGTGCTGGAGCAGGACTTCCCCACTCCTCCTCCTGCATCCAGCAGAGCAGCCCCAGCTTCCCCTATCAGCATTCCAAGAAAGATGACATTTAAGAAAGGATTTCACCTGGAAAAAAAGCCATGAAACCACTGTGACCGTGAGTGAGAGACTGGCATGGGTCTTGGTAAATAATCTGATTCTATGCATGGAGGTCATTTGCTGAAGGTTTCCACTAAAATGGGTACCTTCCTGAACGCTGTGTAGGGATGAGATTTTGAAAGCAGATCCAAGATTTGTCTCTTGCGTATCTTGCATGAGTGCTATCTTTAAGTTGGTTGGACACCAACAGAAGTGCCTGCCCATAGGTAAAAGTTTGTGTTTAAATGGATGGCTCACTCTGACAGCCGGAGAAGGCTGTGACAGAGACAGTGTGATTGGGATATAACACCACTCCGTTGATCACGAGAATCTACACCATGCTAGAACGTTCTTAAGTGCAATTGGGAGATGCCTGAGACACGAACTCATATATTCAAGGAGAAAGGACATAAGATACATCAAACAGCTACTTGGAATAAAGGCTGTGTGTGATAAAGAAGACAGTGACAAGACTTGTGCAAATGGAGTAACTGTACAAGTCTTGTGTAAGTCCCATGGGGACATAGGTGTTGGTACCAGTTCTTGGGCAGAAGAGGAAACTGAGACTAGGGAGGTTGAGCCACTAGGGTGTCACTGAGAGAGAGAGCTGGGATTCAGATCAGTAATCCTCACCCTTGCCTCCCAGGGAGACAGAAGGACCACTGTGGGGCAGAGTAGATGAGACCTGCTCTCGGTAGGGGAAAAGGGCACAGCAAGGTTCAGCCAGGGAGGAGTCTGCAGGAACAGGTTCCACGTTGGGGGATGTGATAAGGATGAGTTTGTGAGATTCTGGCTGAGTTGGGGAGTCCTTACGGCATCAGACACGCAGTCTGGAATTATTCTGGAAGAGGACTCCTTGAAGATGGATAGGAAATGCTGCCCTGGCAAACCTCGCAGCTCTCTGCGGCAGGGATTAAAGGGAGGATTGAAGAGCAGGGAGAAGGGCGAGGAGGGTAGTGTCAGGAGCCCAGGAGCATGAAGGCAGTGTGGAAGTCTTCAAAGGATCCAACAGAGGCATTTGATTTCTCCTCTGCGTCTGGACGGACCAGCGTGCTTGTGAGGAAAGCACAGTCCTCTGTTAACATTCTAGAAAACACTGACTGAGCAGCCCTGGACCAATTGGAAATGAGAATTTAGATTGCTGCCAGTTGCACTAAGTGATCTGCACCCTCCTAAGGTGTCATTTGCTTACTATTCAATGGGTACATAATGATTCAGTCTGAAAAGAAAGTTTCATCTTGAAATCTAAAACCAAGTTATCTAACCCGTTCACCAAACAAAGCCAGTTTCCTCATGGTTGACGTCAGACCTCCCAATCTCTTCCCAACACCCGCCATCTATTGGGTTTCAGGATTTACCTTTTTTTTAGCATGTCTATTTTTAGATAGTGGTCAAATGTTTTCCACAGGGAAAGTCACATGGGCCTTTTGTGGAGAAGCTTCTACCTCCTCTATTGAGATCACTCGGCTGGAGTGGCCTTCCTTATGTAACTTGAACTTTTTGTTCCAGTGGTCTCCGATGCTTCAGATAACCCTGCTGGCCCTTCCTGCTCTGGCAGAAGCTCTTGCCAGGTGTTGGGTACAGCCCCTTCGGCCATGTGAGTTGGCAAGGGCCCTGTTGATTTGCAGAGAACATGGGAGATGGTGAAGAGGGCACTATGAGTCAACAGCCTCTGTTCCAGCTCTGTTTCTGCCCCCCATGCTGCTCTGAGACATTTCTGTGATTTGCATTGATTTCCTCCTCAGACAGTGTGATTTCAGAGACCCCTCCAGAATTGGATTCTAAAGACCTCTGGAATTGGAACCACACGAGACCACTGCAGATTTAGCTGTTGGTAATGCATGAATGAGAGGAAGAAGATGATGGAGGCAGCCATCGGTGCTTCTTTGTAGTGTTCCTTTTTCAAAGCTCAAGTCAGTAGATGCCGCTGCCTTCATCAAAGCCTTTATGCTTATAGGGCTGTTATTCTGTTACGGGGTTGCAAGCTCAACACTATTTTTTTTTAATTTTTTTTTCTTGGCAGTACCGGGTTTGAACTTAGGACTTCATGCACGCTAGGCAGACTGATCTACCACTGAGCTACACTCCCAGCCCTTTTTATTTGATTTTGAGACACGGCCTTGCTAAGTTGCCCAGGCTGGCCTGGAATTTTGCAGCCTTCGTGCCTCAGCTTCCTGAGTAGCGTCATCTCTCCCAGCTGTCAAGCACAGTTTCAGTGACTAATGGTCCAACCTTAGAAGGGCTACCAGGAGGTATTAAAATTCTCATTAAACCCCTGCACTGTTTCTATGATCCAGTGCCCAAAATCTTTTATCTTCTGTCTCATCCAGTTAAGAGTTTCAGCAACCTTCATGTGGATAGACCCCAAGCTGGGGTATGAGCTTCACCATGTTTCTCTTTGCCCATTGTCCCTAATGCCTTAGCCTCTCTCGTCGGCTCACAAGTGTCTGGTGTGGGGGACATCAAGGGAGGGGGACATCAAGTAAGAAATGACTGAGAGCCAGCCCTTTCCTAGGAGAAGTTATACACAGCTAGAAGATGAATGCTTTTACACCATTTTTGCTTCTTGTCTTTTCTTCCTTTCTCTTTTTATTATTAGAGAGAGAGAGAGAATCAATTTTATTTATTTTTCCATCTGGCCTTTGTTTCTCTGACACTTAGTTGTGTATGTGGTACTAGGGTTTGAACCTAGGTCCTCGAGTAGCCACGCAAGTGCTCTATCCACCGAGAAACCACTCCAGCCCCCCATTTTTGCTTCTTAATTATAAAATCTATTAATAAATTTGGAACTGGAACTGGTTAGTGTGAATGCTACATCTTTGGCTGTGTATCTCTAGGTGTCTTATCCTTCGGACTGCTCAACCCACAGCTTGATCTGGGACTAGCAAAGGTCATTTATCAAACAGTAGCTTCTCGTGGCTCCTCTGAATGCTTTGGTTTACTTGCAAGACTCCGGGGACTCCTGCGGGGAACTCTCTCCTTCCTCTCTGTAGGCAGGTCATGTGTTGGCTCTTCAGTGTGAGAAGAGATGGTTACCAGATCCAGTAAGGAACACTGTGTACAATACTGCCTCTGATAGCTTGTCTTTAGAGGCTGTTGGTGTATCTGAAAGGGGAGAGGGGTTATCTAGGTGGGCTGATCTTCTATTTTAGGCTTATCCTTGACTCAACAGCAAAAAAATGTAGTGTTCCTTGTATGTTAGGTTCAATTTCGAGCATTTTCTATGTATAGCTCTTTTAATCTCCACATCAGCTCCATGAGGTGGGACTGTTTTCCAAAGAGAGGTCACACCATTGGAAGTGGCAGAGCCTGGGTTCAAACCAAGTTAGTCAGCTTCCAGAAACATGATTTTTGTCTGCACAAAGGAGATTAGGCTTCTGAGAACGGATGAACACAAGCCCAAATCCCAAGATACCAAGGTGTAAGAAAAAAGAGCAGTTGATTTAAAGTGGGGTGACCAGATTGCATATGCAGTGTTGCCCAGCGTACCTGGGACAGCTCCTTCGGACTGGTGTTTTAGGCAATCCAAGACCTACAGGGAAAGCAAAAGAAGAACAAGCAGACCCTCTGCTTCCTGTTAGGAGGACATTTTTTTTGCAGAGACAACAGAAAGTTGAAGCATCTACTTTTGACCCTGTGGGAGCATTTTGGTTTTGTCACAACTTTCCAGAGAGAATGCCAGGATGGACCACAGGCAAAAAGGAATTTTCTCCAACAGCCCCTTTAGTGGTACAAATTAACTTCTCTTGGGGTCAATACCATATTCAGTTGGGATCAGCAGCAGCATGTAATCCATTTTAGCAGGGACACTCTCATGCAGGTTGCTAGGAAACTAAGCTCATTACCTGGGGCTGGCTCTGGCTCTTAGAGCCAAACTTGCAGATCTGAGGCTGGCTCTGGGCCTTCCCTGGTCCTCCAGAAGGAACTAGAAGGTACAGTACTATGAGAGTCTGCAGATCGGAGTGGGTGGGGAAAATGATCTTTGTTCCTGTTGTTTCTGCCATTGTTTATCCAATACATGCCAATTTGTTGCTTTGTTTTTTTTCCCAATAGCTTAAATCCAACCTACTTTATCAGGCTTTAATTTATGAAGACTTTCTACATTCACCAATGTTAACACTAAAAACACACCAACAATCAAATAAAGCACATTGCTATTAATAATGTTAAAATACTTCCACAGTCTAATGGGCTTAGTTCCTTAGCAACCTGCATCCAGTCTTCCTGATAAAATGGACCACAACAGCCAAATAAAACACTTTACTAGTAATGTTAAAATACTTCCCTAGTCTAACAATCCGTTTAAAAAATTCCTTGTAGGGAGTTTAAAAGAGACCTGGGGAATTTTTTTTTTTTTTATGTATGTGAACTGGAGTTAAACTTCATAAAGAAATATAAATAGGATCCATTGCAGGAAAACTTGAAAACAAAAATCTGTCTTTGCTGTGAATTGTTCACCTCTTACCAAAGCCAATTCCTACTATAACATAATTACAAAGGAATTCACTAGAAAATGCCTTGGTTTGGCAAGATCCTTTTGGATTGCCAGATAGGGTGACCAAAGTGATAGATAGAATAACTAAAACCTAAGAATGCTAAGAATGGTAGTAGGAGAGGCAAGATACCTGAAATAGGTACCCTCTGCCAGGGAGGAAGTGTTCTGCTTCAGTACTTATCAGACAGCCAATATTGTTATTTATTCCTGGTCCAGCTTCAGTTTAGTACCAGATATTCCAGGGATGGAAAAAGAGACAGTTCTCATCTGTAGAACTTCTGGTCTACCTAGAGAAGCACAGCTAGCACAGGGGATCAGAGAATAAAATACTATTCTTATGCAAACCAGCAGTGCAGAAATCATTTTAGAAAGTCAAAAAGGAGAGATGGGGGCTTGGGTGGTAGGCATACTCCTATGAACTGGAGAAAACCCAGATGTAAGCATCATAGTGTTCCTTCAGGAATGTACTGCTGTCACCTGTGAAGCAGGTGGGTCCTACCTACCCCTCAGAGGCACAGGGTTGAGAGCCCATCAGATCAAGGAGATTGGTTCAGAAGGGTCATGTCGTTATATGGAAAGGAACAACCCCTGTGGGAGACAGCTCTGGATGATTATGTAACCCAGATCCTCCCACACAGCACCCTGGCCCAGAGTTGATCTGTGCTGCTTTTTTTTTTTTTTTAATAAAGAGAGAATCAATTTTAATTTTATTTATTTTTCCATCTGGCCTTTGTTTCTCCAACGCTTAGTTGTGTATGTGGTGCTCAGGTTTGAACCCAGGTCCTCGCACATGCCAGGCAAGCGCTCCAACTGCTGAGCCAGCACTCCAGCCCCCTGTGCTGCTTTAAAACCATGTTAATTTGGGAGAAAAAAAAATTAGTCCATTACCGTAGGAACCAGAGAGCACCTGCACCCAAGGCAATGGTAAACTCTGAAAGTCAGTACCTTGTGGATGTCATAGACAGAAATAAACAGGGCGTTCCAAACACTTAAAATGATAGGTGGATGTGTCCAACTCAAAAGCTGATTCCTATCTATGTCCCAGGAAGAATAGAGTCTGTTCAGCTCTTTGAACTAAGTGTTAATTCCTGAAAAATTGAAGACACTAAGTTTAGCATACAATGCAGATATTTGGACGCCCCTTACTCCTTTTTGGGAGATAGTACTAGTAGTTTGCAGAATAATGGGAATCAGAATCCTGTTTGATCCAAACAGATAGATAGTTATGCAGGGGAGGATAAAAAGTTAAAGAGCTATGTGAAAAACTTCAAATTATTCAAAGGTTAATGTGAAAATGTGAAACTTAAAAATCCCAATTTCATAAAAAGGGACAATTTAGACTTCATGAGAGAGAAAGACTGCAAAAATAATAAGAATATGGTTCTTGGTAGAAAAGTTAACCTTTTTGGAAGATGGTATCATTTAGGTTAGACTATGTTTCTTTGATTTTTAAATCAACCAAAAATATCACTTTGATGTAAGGAAATAATATTTGGATTGAAATGTGGGAAACAGGTCACAGTTTCCCTAAACATGGCAGACAAATTGCAAGAACAAAAGGCCATGTGTCATGGTATTTTATGGCAAATGTTTGAGGGATATTTTTTAAGGTCACTTTTAAAGGAGAAAAGAGAGGTCCCTTAAGAATAGAGACCTGAGTGAACAGAACTGGTGATTAAAAGGGAGATTACACAGACGAATGGTAGAATGAAAGAAGCCCCAGAAAAATGCTTACAGCATGATTCCTTGGGCAGAAAATCCCCAAACCAGACAAAACTAAGCACATTATTTAGATGTTTATGCACAGTGAGGAAAATATAAAGAAATCACCCTACCAGGTGATGACCCCAGATGGGGACAGAGAGAGGAGGATGTAATCAAAGAGGTTTGAAGGGACTTCCAAGGACCAGTAGTCATGTTGTCTTTGTCAACAATAGGTCATGGCTACATGGGAGTTTATTCTTTAAAATACACATGTATGTTTTATGTATTCTTCTGTAGGTATATTTTACAACAAAAGGTAAAAGGAGAATGAGAACATGAAAGTATCCAAACTATATCAGACATGAACATTTTGATGGATGACATGCCCTTAAAAAGAAAAATCCTAACTTTAATAAGAATTTAGCTTGAGGACAATGTCTGCATATCTTTATATTGTCACTGAAGTTTTGATTTTCCTGTTGTCTTTGGCAGTGAGGGCTGTCTCAAGGACAGGAAGCCTGGCGATTGGTCACATGGTCTGTGTATCTGGAAGGATGAATCATAGGCCCTTCACTTCTCCCAAGACAAGGCCACGATGGGGCTGCAGACTAGGGGTTCACCTTTAGCCTGCCCTGGGGGCCCCTCCTGATGACTGAGAATTTTTAAGGAGTAAACCCACCCAGACTCACTCAGCACCCAGCACTGACTAGGAGAGACACCTTTTCTGGTTGCCACAACTTCGGTGTTTCTCAATGTTTTTCTAAGCCATATTTTATAGCTAAGAAGACGTAGCAAACATTTCATTTGGCAATGAGTGTTATGAAAACCATCAGCACCTTTCCATTTTCAGCTATAAAATTATAAATGAAATCGACTTTTGAACTGCGCATGTGCATTCTTTCCAGATTCTGAGTAATCCTTTGTGGGGGATGTGCCCCTCACTGTACCACCCTACCCTCTTCCTGCCACTGGTTGAAAATAACTGCTCTCTTTGCTGCCATCACACCAGCTAATGTTTATATTTTCTGCAAGCCGGTAATAGCAGCTGACAGTTTTATAGCTCTTATTACATGCTTGTCATTTTTAAAAGCCTGCTACAAAATACGTTGATTCATCTTTGCAATGGCCCTAAGAGGTGCGTATCCTGAGATGCAGGAAGGTAGAGTGACTCTTCCAAGGTCCCACAGCTAACAAGTGGTAGAACTGTGGTTTGAAGCCAGGGAGTCTGCTCTGGGGTTCACTATTGCTTTGTGTCACCTCAGATACTATATTCACAACCTTAAGATGTGATGTAATCTCTTCCACACTCCAGCAGTTTGATTATTCCTGCATTTTCTAGAAAATCATTCCGAAGTTAGGAATTTCATTTCATGCATTGGTGGTGGACAGCAGAGGGAGCCATGGAAGTGGCTTGGGCATGAGACCAATGAAGACCCTATTTGTAGGCTGCCCTTGACTCCCTATCACCCAAAATGGCCTCCTTGTGTCCACCACTGCCAGGGTGAGTGACTCCTGCCACTGGAGGCAGGAGCAGGGCCAAGCACACACAAGCAAGCCTGTTCACGCACCGCTCGTGGCTTAAACGTCATGGAAAGAGGCGTGTCTTACTGTTTTTTGTGGGAAAGCTTTTCATACAATGCTGGCTGACTCCTGGGCCTTAAAGTAAACAGCTCCCTCATCCTGTACGGAGTCAGGAAAAGGAAACTGCAAGAAAATATCAAACTCCTGCAGCTCTCCTTAAAAAAAAAGAAAAGAAAGAAAGAAATGGAAGTGGAGGAAATGATGTTTAGAGGGATTTACTTGTAATATAAGGCTCCATGCATGATGACACCCTTCCCAAGCTGTGTGTCTAAATAACTGTGTCCCACACTGTACCTTCTTCTAAAACCCTTTCTGTGATGTAAGGAGGGAGATCCACCTGTGAAACACGGCAAGAAGATTCTGTAGGCCCATTAGAAAGGTCAGTCACTTTCCCTCAGGGAGTAGTGAAAAGCTCTCACTTGGAAAACTGGGGTGACTGGGCCAACTCTTCCCTGTGGTTCCCATATCCTGGAGGTGCAGTGTTCTCACTACGGTCTCCATCGTCTGTCTTCCTCTACTAAGAACATGGACAAAATTCTAGATCGTCCCCTTACCCGTGGAGAAGACAGCCCAGGAGAAGCTTCCAGATACAGATGCACTCGGATTTATAGGCAGCTTGCTGAAAAATAAGCTCATTTTCTCCCAGTATGGCAGACAACCTCCCTGTCTAATGCCTGTGTCCTTTAAACCCACAGCAGGCGTCTCTAGAGGGCTTTTCTGGCTCTCTTGCTGGGCTTAAGCATTTCCTGTCATCCCAGAATACCTCAGGGCAGTGGCATTTGGCAAGGAAAGGACTGGGACGGGAGACACAATTATCAAAATCACATGGTGGTTCCAACCATACACTAGCCGTTGGGATTCCCAAATGCTGTCCCTTCTTCCCAGTCACTGTCAAATCTGCAAAGCTGTTGCATCCTTCAGCTATGATACCGAAGATGTCAAGCCACTGCCCCCAGGATCTCTGAAATGAACATATTAGGGTTGTTGCTATGGTAAGGCTGACCCACAGTGAATTGTAATTACGCCCCAACCAAAAGGAATTCTCCACTTAAACGATTTTGCCCTTTCCCCCCTTCCACTCCACTGTCTGTTTTTCCTTGTCCTGTGTGTTAAGTTAGTTCCTGTCTTCCTGTGCCACAAACTCTCGGATCCTTGCCATCTTTGTTATCCACAGAATAAGATAGTTCTTATTTTGTGTTTCCTTTTATGATTGGTGGGAACTCCTCTGGCTGCGTGTCTTGCACGGGCCCCTGTGTGTCGTTCATTACCTTTAGGGCATCCTATTTTTAAACAGCTTCCTTGTGAATGAGCTGACAAGCTCCATGCTGTTTTGGATAGTAACGGGAGCAGCAGATTATAGGGGATAGCCATTCCGATTTTTATTTGGAATGAATCACTTGTGGATGTTTTACAAATAGACCAAGAGCTCGCCTCCTTTTGGCACCACTTCTGGCCTGTAAGGTAAAATGTCATTATCTGCCTGCTCCTTCATTGGTCTCAACCTGTTCCCTTCAGCCTCACTTCCTGCTTTCTGGAAACTCTGGCATGTGAATTCCTGCCTACTCCCTTCGCCTGGAATGACCCAGGCCTGCTTTGCTAGCAGTTCTGATCTCCCACCACTTCTCCCACATCCAGCCTCTTGCATGAGCCCTTCTGTTCACCCCAACCCCTCTACTGTCTGTATATTCTTCTTGTCACTCAGCACCCAGTGTGTGCAGCCTGTCTGGGTCTTTAAATTTGTATGCACAAACCTACAACTGGATTTCTCCCCAAACCAGTAGTAAACATCTAAAGGCTGACATGACACAAACTCTGTGTATATGTGTGTGTTACTGGGAATTGAACCCAAGGCCTTGCACATGCTAGGAATGCACTGAGCTACATTCCCCAGCCATTTTAATTTTCTATTTTGAGATAGTCTTGCTAAACAACTCAGGTTGGCCTCAAACTTTACTCCTCCTTCCTCAGTTTCCCAAGTAGCTGGATTTATAAGTGTGTGCTCCCAGACCTGGCCCCACACACTTTTTTTTTTTCTTACCAATTCTCTGTTTGGGTAGGAGAAACCCACTTACTAGCCGTAAATATCAGTAAATGCATTGCATGGCAGCCCTGGTAGTGACACATGGTTTGAGTGCACCCATCAGGAATTCTTTCTGGAATTAAAATTAGCCAATTTGACGGCTTTCATCTTTCTAATGATCCATTACTCTCCTGTCTTGGCACATGGCTATAGAATCCTGACCATAGCGTACAATTCTCACAGCCCTTACTAATGGATACAGTTAGCACGGGAGAGAATCCAAATCTGTTTTTCTTAAAACTTCCGTTTAGACAAACCATCTCACAGCTCCTTAGGAATGCCATATCTCATGTTGAACAGGTCCCTTAGTTTTCAGGGACTTCTTGTTTTGTTTGTTAGTTTGTTTTAATTGCCGATGGCCATTATTAAGAATACCAATGAATCTTGGTTCCTTTCTCTGCAAAGTAGAAATAAATGCTTCCCCCAAAAGACTGCTTGAGAGTGGTGAAAACATGTATGACCTTAAGCACAGTACCTGGCCTGCAGCATGTGTGTGACTTCTGAACTGCCATGTACAGTCCCCTGTCACTTCATCTTCAATGGTGAGAAAGGTAGGGTGCTAATACATTGTTTATTGGCAGATGAGGACCTATGCACAAATAAATGAGGGGGCTTTCCCTGGGGCTCACCATTCATGAAGAGCTGAGACTGGAATGGAGATTTTTCCCGGCGCACTCCAATGTCGATGATCATTCTGGAGAGGGGAGGTGAGGGGCAATTTTCACCCTTGGAATGAGCCCCAGGTTCCAGATTCTGCCAGAGAAAACCACCATTCCTCTCCAAAAATGGGCATGACTTTACTGGCAGGACTTGCTTTTGATTGTGGTCAGGTCACCTCTTCACCCCCGTCATCTGGAACCTTCCCTCAGTTCGCCTCCAGTTGTATGATTTGTTAAAGACTACCATGTATTTTTCTCGCAATCATCTCAGAAATTTCCAGGATGACCTGGGAGTTTTTATTGGCTAGACTGAAAAATAGCCAAGCAACCATGATGTGTTGATGCTTGGAGACAGATTGACGAGGGCAAGAAGTGATTAAGCACAGCCCTGTAACTCTAGAAGGGCCTAATCAGGAGGCCGAGAGAAAGGGATGAAGCACTATAATCCTCTCCAGAATTTCCTCATTAAGAATGACTCTAATTAGCCATGGGTAGAGTTTCTCTTTTAAGGTGTGTGCTTTTTGAGGTCATAGAATGTCATGTTGCCTGGTGGAGACTTCCACCTCTGCAGCCTGCCAGTGTTTGGGGCTGTGAGAAAAGAGTTCTTTGCCAAAGAATTCATCATGTCCTGGAAACAGGAAAGTATGGGTTGAGGTAGTTAGAACCAGTGGTACTTCTAAAGGTCAAGGTTTCATTTATAGAAATGGAGCTATCCAACTGGAAGAGAAAGACCCGTTCTCATCTGTAATCAGAGTGGGAAGTATGGAAGTGTGAATCTAGTGGCCTCCGTGCATAATGCAGTGTCAAGAGGTCAACAGGAAGGACTGACACAGCTCAGTCGTTTCTGGTAAGATGGGAGAGAAGAAAGTGAACCAAACATTAGTGACGGACTTAGGCATACTTTCATAAGTGGCAATCATAACACATCACCATATCATCATCTGAGGGGCAGAAGAGGGACCAGGTAGCCATCCCTACTCATCTTCACTAGGCACAGTGGTGAGAAGTCTCACCCAAATGGTGGGTTTCCTTGGGCTCCCCAACAGTCCCACGCCCTATCTTCTAATGGCCCTTGGACATGACCCTTGCTAAGTCGACTATTGAATTGTACCTTGTGGCAGGGTCCCCAAACACTAGTGTACAAAGGATCCCCTCGGGAAATAGTTAGATGGCAAATTAAGGGTGTCATTCCTTGAGAAACTGATTCAATAGAGCTCAGAGATTTGCATTCTTTTTTGTTTTAATGTATCTATTTGTTTATTTAGTTGGTAGTGCTAGGGATTGAACTCACGGCCCTGTGCATGGCAGGCGGAGCTCTACCACTGAGCCGCATCCCCAGGGATTTGCATTCTTTAGTGCAAGGTGGTAGTTGACCACACTCTGGGAATTATTGTCTGATAGTGGCATAGCCCTCCATTATTGAAGAGAGTTGGCTTTAAATCAGCCAGCAGGTGGCTACCCTCGGCCTGATGGAATTTGGAAAAGATCCAACTTCAAGAAGCATGTGCAGGATTTGAGAGAATCAGGTGCTGAGCTACTACTGAAGGAGTTTCAAGAAGGCTAGAGTCAGGGCCAACTGGGCACGGCAGGTGACATTTCAGCTAAGCCTGGAGGACTGTGGGATTCCCACTGATGACTTAGGAGAAGGACATTTTTGATAGGAACATATGTGGGATGTGTTGTGAGGACCACCTGGACCTTGGCATTTCATCGGCCTGAAAGCATGCTTCTGTTTAGAGAAATCCCTGGGCTCAGAGGACATTGACCAAGGCTCCCTAAAATTTGTCATTAATGTATCTAGAATGGGTACCACGTCCACGCAGACGGTCCAACATACCGTGAGCAGGTGGTCACTTGGCCCATGCCTGCTGGAGATGGCAGACACCACTTTGAACTTTTAGAAATTTTGATCTGAAATAAAGAGTGTCTTGGGACATCCCAAGAGAAAAGACTGTGGTCTGCGAGTTCAGAACCTCAGAACTTCTGCCTTAATTCTGCTCTTAAAGCATTGTACAGACTTACAAAGGACTTCTATGGGACCTATCACCTACCCTGTACAGTTGCAAAGAGGATCAAATGGGTTAAGCACTCACCCAGTAGTTCCAGGCCCACGGTACCATCAGTTAATGATGGTGCTCATTAGGGCCTTCCCCTCTACTTCTTTCTGGAATAGGCTGTATGCTTGTACTTGTATATCTGGTGTCAGAATATCTCCCATTCCAGCTCTCGATTTTGAAAATGTCCATAGATTTCTTGCCACCAATCCATCAAAACTCAAGAAATACCAGAGTTGCTGCTTCTTTCCCACAGACCACCCTTGCGCATCTGACAGGGTTCCACCATAACTCCATCTCTGTCACCTTCACCTCCGGTGACCTTGGGAACACTCTGTAGTTGTGGGCTCCTGAGAGGCATCCTGGCATCCTGGACAAAACCCAGCCCAGGAAACCAGCTGAGGCGCTGCTGCCTTACCACACCTGGGGGTCCTTCAGCAAATTAACTGCTCTGGCCTACCTTGGAGGGTTACTGGGAAGCTTTGAGATGTTATTTTACCATAATGTCCTGCATGATTCAGAAGCTAATGAATATTGGCTTGACTCATTTCTAATGATAGTTCTGAGACAGACTCTGTGCTGCTTGCACGTTCTGCCTGAACATCAGATTGACCATATGATAGCCCTACTGTGTGTGGTTTCTGCAGGACAGAAGTAGGACACAAACCTGGATTTTACTTTCAAGCTGAGAATGCTCACAGTGCCTATCAGTTAGGTACCCCAGGTTACTTGAACTGAGAGGCCTGTACAGACGGCAGCTCAGGAGACCACGCTTCAGGGTTGGCTTGATGCTTCTCCAGAAACCTCAGCATTGAATTCAGGCTGAGTGAACAGAGCCTTCCCTGTGGCCCTGAGCAGCTGAACTCTATTCTCACACAGGGAGAAAGGCCCAGACTTCTGTGTGGGGAAGAAGCACAGAGGATCAGGCTTTCTACCCCTAGACCATGCCCTGGAGAGGATCCTTTTGGAAAAATACCAATTAACTTCAGAATTTTCCCCTTGAATTCTCACAGCAACTGGCCAGGAGTCGTCCTTGAACCAGGGGTCAAGTGGACAGATCTACAGTTGTCTTATAAACACAGGCCTCGTCTGCCTGGGAGATAAGGTTGGAGATATGTGACAACAGGACGCTTTGTCCTGCTCAGCCCCACCCTGTGTCTCCCCTCTTGGGTCCAGGGAGTGTCCAGAGGCACGGAGAGTGGGCTTGAAGACACTCAGAGCATCCCCCTTGGAGTGGGGTGGGCAGGGAAGGCCTTCTGCAAGAGGCAGAGGGTGCAACCAGGTGGAAGTTTGGGGATACTCCTGGCAGGGGAGATGTGGACAAAGCCCAGAAGGGAGTTTGTGTCAGGGCCTGGTGAAAGATAAAGTGGAGGACAGGGGTGAGGGTTGTCTTCAGAAGGCCTCAGAGGACAGAGAAAGTTGCACCAAGAGATGTGGCTGTCCCACCAAGCAGGCAGCTCGGCCCAGGCCGGTTGGGATGCTGGCTCTCAGTTTCTTCAACACAGTGGCAGTGCAGCTCCTCGCCCTGCCTGCCTCCCATGACGCTTGGGTTCATCCCCTCCATCGCTGACTCAGACTTTCCTGTACCCCTTCCAGTGATGATTATCACTCGGCTAGGGGCACAGACCAGGTCCCCTCCCAGCCACAGACACAGACATAAATCTCTAAGGTCTGTAGGAATTCTCTTTCTGGAACTGCTGGAATCCCATGGGCAGCTTTTCTTATGAAAAGTAATGCTTGGGTTCTGGACTAAAAAGGCGTCTAGGGCTGACTCCAAGTCAGGCTTGTCTGCAAACTCACTTCCACCCTTCTGTGCCCTTCCGGGCAGTAGTTACCTGCGTGTGAGCAAAGCAGGGAGGCATTGTTACTCTCTGACATGACAAAAAGGGATTACTCGCTAATGCCATTTGGTTTAGTGATGCATTGTTACATAAAGTACTCTGGAAGAGTCAGATATCCCCTGGGCTAATGCTGGTATCCCCAGGTTGGCAACACTATAGCTCAGTATCGTTTTACTTGCCATTTTGCAAAAGAGGGAAGAGATGCCCGAGCCATTATTCATCCTAGTGGTCATACTTTGGGAGGAAACAACTACAACTCCCAAACCTTTCTTCTGAGGGCAGGACTTGTGGAGCTCTTGTTCCTTCTCAGGTCACCCTTCAACCTACAGAAACTGGTCTGGGCAACAGTCACATGACAGGCTGTTAGGAGCCTGTGGGAATCAGAGCCTTGAAAGACGGCAGCCCAGCTCTGTGGAGGAGGAAAGACAATGGCTTCAAAGCCAGGTATGTGTGTGGCCTTGATTTTTGGTGCCGGTCAACTCAGACCAATACTGAACCTCCTTGAGCGTTAGTTTTCTCATATTAATAAAAGACAGGTGGGGTTGGAGCGGTGGCTCAGCGGTTACAGCACTTTCCTGGCATGCACGAGGATATGTGTTCAAACCCCAGCACCATGTACAGTGAAGTCTTGGTGCAAGGAAGGCCACATGAAAAACTAAATAAAGTTGATTCTCTCTCACTGTCCCTCTCTCTTAACAAACAAAGAAACAACAACACAAAAACATCGAGGTGCAGTGACACACATGTGTAATCCCAGCAGCTCTGGAGGCTGAGGCAGGAGGATCACAAGTTCAAAGCCAGTCTCAAAAACTTAGCAAGATCCTGTCTCAAAATAAAATATGAAAAGGGCCAGGGATGTGGCTCAGTGGTTATGGGCCCTGGGTTCAATCCTCAGTACCAAAAATAAAAAGAGAGAGAGAGAGAGAGAGAGAAAGAACTGACAATGACCATTTCTCAGGGTTGATTCAAGGTTGGGATCCAGTGATGTGTGCATGTGCCCAACACCATAACTTCATACCCATCCCTGTCAAGCCTCAGCTGGAGGATGAAGGAAGAGAGGCATTGGTACTGACTTCTGGAGGTCCTTCCTCTACAGTGATCATCTTTACAACCCATTTATACTGTTGGTATAATCTTGAGGAAAGAAATCAAGAGGCTACATAGCATTTAAAATTCTTTTTTAAGACATACTGGAGGCAAATGCCAAATTATTGAAGTTCCCAGACAAGAGAGCAAATGTCGGGTCTTGGCAAAGTGGGATGGGGAATTTTCTGAGTGTGATATTTGAATAAAGAAATCTAAGGAAAAAAAAAGTTTCCCCAGATCTTATCACTGCACAATGAAGAGCTGTATAAAAACTGTTTGTCCCCACCGCATGTTTACTTACCAATAGGCAGGATATCTCACGGGCCAAAAGTTCAAACTCCTGTTCACTCCCAAATGATGTGTGAACTCAGAATGAACCGGTTTCAAAAGAGGCTCCAAAAATGAGTGAATCCACAAAGCTTCCACCTCTCCCAACACTACTTGGTATTTGTCATCATCCTTGGTGATCTAGTTTTAAATATGTAGAAAAATGAAATGAAGGCAGGGTGATAACAGCCGCCTGCCCAGTCCATACTCACACAGATACACTTAGTCCAGCCATTTCCTCGTGACAGTCTTGTTCCATTACAGCAAGCTCGTCAGCCTAGCCATACTTTATAATGATAAAACAGAGCTCCTCTACCAATTCCAAATAGGGGAGTACGGGAAATAAGTGATTTATTAAGGTTTCTAAAGTTTTTTATTTTTGGTACTGGGAATTGAACCCAGGGGCACTCTACCACTGAGCTACATCACCAGCCCTTTTCTTAATTTTTTTTTAAATTTTATTTTATTCACTCAAGGTCTTGCTAAATTACTTAGGGCCTCAACAAGTTGCTGAGACTGGCCTTGAACTTGAGATCCTCCGGCTCAGCCTCCTGAGTTGTTGAAATTACACGCATGTGGTACCATGCCTAGCTCTTACAATTTTTTTTTCTTGTGGCTTTCATCACTCTGACACTCCATTGTGTATGTGGTGCTGGGTTTGAACCCACATCCTCGTGCGTATCAGGCAAATGCTGTAACTAACCACTTAGCCACCACTCCAGCCCCTTATGATTTTTTTTTTAAATGCTGATTTAGTTTGAATTTTCTTGCTTGTTGCCACAATAACTATGAACTTCTTTGAGTTGCGAGTTGGATCTTACTAATCAACATTTGAAGCACCAATAAAGTTCTTCTGTGTGTGGGGGGGAGGGGGTTGCACACGCACACATGTGCTGTAGTGAGATTGACCCCAGGTCCTTGTGCATGCATTACAGCTACTCAAACACTGAGCACATGCCCATCCCTTTTTTAATTTTGTTGTTTTTATTTGAAGACAAGGTCTCCCTAAGTCACTTGGGCTGGCCTGAAACTTGATAATCCTGCTTCAGCTTCCCCCGTATAGCTGGGATTACAGCTGTGCACCTCCATGTCCTACTAATTCCTGGACTTTAGTACGTATTCTGGAAGTGGGTTTCTTCTGCAATTTATAGTTCCTTAGGCATCTGAAATGCTATTAAAATACAGTTTAGTGTGATAATAAGAACATGACTTTAAATGGTTAATGTGGTTTCAATCCCCCCTTTGCTCTCTTCTCACTAGCTGTGCAATTTGGGTCAAACTATTTAACTTTTCTGTGCTTCAGTTTCTTCATCTGAAAAAAAGAGATAACAGTGCTCACTAATAGGTTCATTTTGAAGATTAAATGAGTGAATACTGTGTGACATTTTTAGAAAAGTGCATGGCGTGGATAATTTGCCATGCTTTTTATTCTCTTCCAGTTTTCCATCTCTTGCCCCCTACTTCTCCCCAATTCCTCTGTCTCTCTCACACTTTCCTACAGAGACAGGCACTGTTCCAGGGAGCTTATAAACCAGCTGTCAGTCTGCACCATGTGCTTTTCACATGGTACAGTTACCACATTAACATTCCAAAATATTGTTGTTCATTCCAAAATGAATCTTAACCTGGACCTATCCTTCCATCTCTACTGATCATGTTTTTTTTTCTGGCTATATTATTGGTTCATGTTATTAAAAAAAAAAATCAACCACCAGAAGAAAAATTTTATTCACAGGGTCTCAGTGAGAGCTCTGGATTGGCTCAGCCTTGCTCTTCTGGAAGCCTGCTCTGGCTAATATCCTTTCAAGCATTTTCCCTCTTAGTTTCCCTGTTATTTATTCCAGAAATAGTTAAGGATGACAGGACTGACGTCTAGGCTGAAGTGCATATGAGGCCCCTCGATGGCACACAAGCTCGGCTTCTTGTTCCTTCAGTGGTTCATCTTCTCCGTGGACCCAGGAGGAAGGTATCAGAGCTTACATCAAAATCTACTGTCAATCAGTTCTCTGTGGGTCTTTTCCACATGCTGGGTTCGCTCATCCTCTGCTTGAGTTGAAAGTGTTTGTATTTCATGCTTGGAAGGTAATCCTTTTTCTAGAATTGTAGTTTTGCCTACCATGGGGAAATGTTTGATTTGAGAACATTTTGATTTCTCAGCCTGGTCTGTGTGTCCCTTAACTATGGCTGGAATTCCCTGAAGACAGGGCATGCGCCCATGTGTGTCTCTGCCTTCCCAGGCCTGAGCACCAGGTCTGGCCCACAGTAGGTGCCTCAGTCGGGAATGTCAAGCAAATTGAAGTGAGCTGGATCTGAAGGGTGACTAAGGTCTTAGTTGGTAGACGTGGGGAACGAGGGGCATTCCAGAGAGAGGATGAACATGAAAGAGGAGCTGGGTGGGAAGTGAGAATTGTGAAGGGCAAACAGCAATTAGACTGCAATTTAGTTACACACGAGTCATCAGAGGACAGACAGATGACAGAGTGCTTGAAATACCTCAGGACGGTGTTGTCTGTCCTGACTTCAGGTTAGAATCACTGGGCTACTTCAAAAACGTACACCTCCTGGCCTCACTCAAGTTCATGTGACCCAGAAACCTTGTGACTGGAACTTTCTGGGAGAGGGTGGGAGCCACTGTGTAGGTCTTCCAGGGACATATAACAGAGTCCACAGCAGGAGACCTCTTTTCCTATAAATTAATAACCTTCTTGAGGAAGTAACAGTAGAGCTGCAAGAATTTTAGAATGAATCTGAAAAGAATTGGGTAAAAATCATGGAAAGAGATCTGTTGGTGACACAGAATCAATGCCAAGGACCGGTAAAGCCCAGGGCAAGCTGTGCTAAAAACTTGCTAAGACTCTGCCCCGACAGTCCAACCCCATCCCCCACCACCAGTTTCCCTTAATTGCAGATTTCCGGAAAGCTTGCAAAATAGCTAATCTTGATTTTCAATGGAACTCAGATTTACTCTCTATCTAGGTCATAACTAGAGCTGCCATATGTACCAGGAATGAGAAGTTTGCAAGTTAATTAGGGTTTCTATTTCCAGCATTCAAAATAAATCATTCCATTTCACTGTCGTATTCTTTTTGAAAATCATGTCTGTCCGTGAGTAAATGGCACGAGGTATTCATTTCATGAGTAGGTTTGTGTTCCTTGAGTCTTAAGCTCATAGTCAGAACAAGGCCTTAAGCTTTTCTCATATTGGTATCAGTTTTGTTAAGACATAGGTCTTAAGGCAACAAGTGATTACCCCTTGATCTTGGAGTTGGGTGTACCCACGGCCCATGTAAGAATTTTAAAGCAGTATTTTTTTTAAAGGCTTGTCAGGTAGAGATTAGTTCATTGATCTTTCCTTCCATGTGTCACTAGCCAGTGCTTTGACTTTCTGACATCAGAGCCACACACAACTCCCTTGGGAGCTCTTTGGGATATAAAGAGAGAAAAACACTTGTATTTCCCTGCCCTGATTCAGTTCACATCCATGCTGGCTTCTAGAAAAAAAGGCAGAAAACTTTACAGTGCAAAAAGCTTCAGTATTTGCCAGAACCATGGGGGTCTTCGAATGTGGTCCTAGAAAAATTTCACAAGTATTGGCCCAGGAACCATGAAGGCGGTGACCTGGATTTATTCGCCAAGTAAACTGCAAAGTCACAAATAATGCCTTTTTTGCTTTAATATGGAGTGAACATAGTACTGAAATGTTTCTTTGTGAATACCTTTACTATATGCATCATGACAAAATATGGATCGTTTTATAGTGTTGTTTAATTAAATTTAAAATTCTGTGAACTGGAGGAATTTGCCCCAAAACTGTGCTACATTGCAAACAATTCTATATTGAAAAATTCACTCCCTGTCTTAATATTTCAGCATGAATAATCTTATTTCCCATATATAAAACATGGCATGAGCTTTTCTCTTCAGTGGTTGACATTTAGTTTTTCAAAATATATGACTTCTACATCATAGGTTGTTGTGTAATTTGATGTGGCCTTCCCCTTTCCAGGAATCCCTTTTTATTTATTTGTTTTTGCTGCATTTTTAAAAATATATGAGTTACAACTAAACTTCAGATGTTAACAACTCCAAATGCCAACCAGTTTAAATTAACATTATTGGAGTAGTTAGGTTAATCTCAAAAGGTAAAGTCAGAATTATTAGCAGTTTATTAAAGACTACTTCTTGCTGGTCTTTTGTTGTTATTGTTTCCGGACAGGATTTTGTATGTTGTCCAAGCTGGTCTCAAACTCTTGTGCTCAAGTGATCCTCCTGCCTCGACTTCCCAGGTAGCCAGGATTACTGGTATGTGCCACCATGTCCCACTGTTCCTGGTCTATACAGTTCCTGGATTTCTTGAATTCTCCTGGCTGAGAAGGGCAGTGGCTTCCATGGCTGTCCTATATCATCTCTGGGAGTTCTCCTTTCTTGCTTACTCTCCCCAGGGTCCAAGTCCCAAAAGAATAAAGTTGCCACTTTGTATTTTTATCGAGGCCAGGAAAAGTTTTCTTGCTTGTTTACTATCTAATCAGTTGGAGTTTTTCATGAGAAACATCACTAAGAAGGAAAAACAAATAAAAGCAAGGAGAACAGGTCAGAGTCCAAGATTCTGTTCCAAATTTAAATAAGGTCCAGTACAGGGAAGATTGGCCAAGCGGGCCTAAGAGGCCCTTATGCCAGCCTGCAGGCCTTTCCTGTTGTCTCTGGAGAGTCCTGGCCAAGGCCCTGCTTCAGAGTTCATCATCTAAACTGCTCTTGGTACTTTGTTGCTTTTCAGCAAATGGCATAAGCCCTGCGTGGTGTTGCTAACTAACTAAATCTCACCCAGGCCTTCCCGGGGAGGTTTCTGTCCATGTTATGGAATAATACAGGAAAGCCCAGCAAGAAAGCCCCACTCGTGGTTCTCCGGGTTGGCCAGTAACGGTGACACCAGTCTGATTACGGGTTTCTTGATGGGCACCCTTCTTCCCAGGTCCTGTCCTAGTTGCGCTTGGGTTTTGAGACATCCTGTACCAACACTGTTGTTCTGCTGTAGCATTTTTAATAGAAGCAGAATGTAGTTTCAGAAATCATATTGACCTCTCTGCTGTGCCAGGGATCTTTTCAGCCCTTTTTGAATTGTGGCAGTTTCCTAGGAGACCTCCTTTGTCCTAGAACTTCATTCTAAACTCACAAGGCAATTTCCCGTCCAGATGAAACATTCGAAGTAGAAAAGCTATGTGGGCCCTTCAGCAAAACAGCTTTAAATGCAGGTGTTCTGTGAATATGGAATTACTACTGATCCTTGTGTCAAAAGTCATGTTAAATAAAACAGTTTCAGATCTGTACTCTTACTGACCCAAGGCTCTCTTTCATCAGAATTATGTTCTTAATCTGTTCTAGGATCATTGCCATAATCTTATCACTCTAATTATAGCTCCCAAAAATGTGAAGTATGTTATATAACTCAGAGCTTGTTTGGACTTCTTATAGACATGCTTATATGGCAAGAAAAACAACTTTCAGCCCAACCGTGTAGAGTAAGAGTCACAAGTCCAGTAGCTATTCAAGTTTTTTTTTTAAGTAACATTAGAAATGCCCTGCTGACATCTTTTTAATATATTGCATTTAAAATTTTTAACTTAAAGGGCAGTTACATAGTATGTCCTAGAGATAAGTGGGTCAGAAGGCAGTTGTTGTAACTCAATTTGGTCTGAAACTGGGGGTAGTTTTGTAAGAGAAATAGTGGCTTGCTATGCAGGAGTCTCTCTTATTTCTGCAGGATCTTGAAGGTGAAAGACCTTTATGCATAGGAAGCATCGTCAACATCTGGCCCATTGACTGGAGTGTCCTGAATGTAGTGGCAATGGGTGACATAATAGATATGATGCCCTTTTTAGGATTTTCATGCTAACTACCTTGGCTTGGAAGCCCAAGGACATTTCTAATCCTGGTCACCAATTATGCAGATTAAATTCAAATCTGTAAGTATAGAGAGAAGACTGTGTGCAAAACCACAGTCTGGAGAGTGAGAAGAACATAAGAGTAACTTGGTTCTTAATTGGGTACCCAGTGTTCCTTGAATGAATGAGAAAGTCTGGACTTGACCCTTACATTCTTATTCAGTGAGGAAGATTTAGCTACATGAAATAATCAAAGGGGAGTTGAAGTCCCAGTTATGTCATGTCATTTGTGGATATGGGCTAGATGGGATACAGGCTAGATGGCAAGGGAAGGAATTCTTGAAAGAGGCAAAATGCAGCATTTGAATTTCAAGAGTTGAGCAGTGGGAAACACTACCGGCTAGACTGAAGTCTTTTTGAGAGAGAGAAAGAAAGAAACAAACTTTATTTAGTTTTTCATGTGGCCTTTGTTGCTCTGAGACGTCATTGTGTATGTGGTGCTGGGGTTTGAACTCATGCATGCCGGGCAAACGCTGTTACCACCAAGCCACCGCTCCAGCACTAGACTGAAGTCTTCAAGACAAGTATAAGCAGAGAAAGAGAATGAGAGACCGTATATGTGATGGAGGAGGTTCAGAGTAAAGGAAAACCATAGGGCACTCACCTGGCCAGAAGAGTTTGTGTAGGTGGGTTGGAAGCAGTTGAGAGAAGGCTGTGGATGGCACCGCGAGGAAAGATCCCTGGATGACCTGGGGAAGCAGACATGTAGGTAGTCCACCTGATTGCTCTGACTGGGGAGCATGCGTGAGCCCATCAGTAGCTCCAGAACTCCACGTCTGAAGTGAGCGGTGGCCGTCACTCTGGCCAGGGCATTGCAGCCCTTAACAGGCTTGTCACTCTCCTAATAGTGGCCCAAGTATCTTTCCTTACAATTACTTAGGCAAGCAGCTCTGCCAGTCCTTCCACTCAGCATCCACTATTTCCTTAACCTGTTGTTAGGTCTCACAAAAGGCCAAGCGTGGCCAAGGTTGAGCCCATCTGGAACTTTGGGGACTTTGATTCAAGTGTGATCACTTAATTTTTTTTTTTAAGAGAGAGGGACAGTGAGAGAAAGAGAATCAATTTTATTTAGCTTTTCCTGTGGCTTTCGTTGCTCTGATACTTTATTTTATATGTGGTGTTGGGGTTTGAACTCACATCCTTGCACATGTCTGGCAAGTGCTGTAAGCACTGAGCTCCAGCCCATGGTCACTTAATTTTTGACTAGAGACATTCATATAATAAATGTGGGTTGTATTTAATTGTGATATGGTCCCATTCTTAATCTATGCTCAAAATTTTTTCCTTCATGTCTTTTCTCTTGAATGGAGGGATTGCTAATTTAGGAGGCTGTTATTAAATTTAGAGTTTGTATTATTCAGCATGTTAAGGGTAAAGTCTCATAGGAACCAAGTGCACAGTGGCTCCTGGGAGTGATAGAAATGCTGTGAGGTCACCTCTCCTGAGAAGAGAGGCCATATAGTGAATTCACACTAAGTATGAATCCAATGTGTTTGATTTCCCGTGTTCATACCTTAGTATTCCATATTGTACTTTATTGTGTGCAATATTCTCACATTGTATTTTCCAAAGCAGTATACATAAAACTATGTATCCATCACTCTACAGGAGAGTTAAAGCTGCATTTTTAAAATGTTTAATCAGTAGGTCATTAAATTCATTTAGTGTGTCTTCATGAGCATTTTCACTTTAAAGAAATAGAATAGGATAGAAAATATGAGAGTACATCACATATAGCAAAGATAACAATTATACTGGGTAACTTTTCAGTTACTCATGTGGGGAGTGTACACATGTATATCACACACACACAAACCTTCAGATGTGTGAACAAATGGCTCCCTGTGTGTCTGTATGTGTATATGATTCATCAGCTCTGTGTGTTGTAGTTAAGAAATAAACAAAATATTGAGCTAAGGAATGTTCGAAGCAGTTTGACCATCCTCTCACCATGATTTTCCCTTATGCTTACACATCGGTTGCTTCTGCCTAAGACACCTCGGATAGGCTGTCATTGAGAGCTCAGATTGCAGAGATGATTATGTTGGTAGTATTGCGGGGACTTCTTGGATTTCTATGCTTAGGGTCTTGCAGGTCGTTTTTTTCCTTCTCTGGAGTTTCAGGGGTGTTCACTCTGCTGTGCAGAATGCAGTGTGTTGTTCTATAGGTCTTGACCTACAGCGCGGGGCCTGGGAAGGGGGATCAGAGTCAGCAGGTAGGACACCAAAGTAGCATCTCTGGGAGACAGAGACAATGCCTGGAAACGCATCTGAGTCAAAGTGGACATCCTCAGCTGCCATGGGAAAATGGTGTCTCGTGGTTAGTGAAATGCCTCCCCTTCTTCTGAGAAGCCGGGGCCTTCGCTCGTCCAGCAAGCTGTAGCTGGGATTCATTCCTGGTGGAATTATTGGATGAGAACTTCGGGAGACCCAGTTCCTAAGGGATCAGCTGTCATCCTACATGCAGAGCAAACCAGCTGCTCCAAGCTTGGCCAAGCTGCCAGTCTCCTGCCTCCACCTGGCGTGGCCTCCAGCAGTCAGACATGGGCTCCAGGGCTTCCCCACTCTAGCACTGGAAGGTATTTTTCCACCGCAGTGTGTGTTGACAACTTGCCCCACAGGGCATTGTTTCTCAAGAAGAGGCCCTGGAACCTTTGCTTTTTAGCCGCATGGAGGTGCATGCCTGTAGAGCCAGCTATTTAGAAGGCAGGAGGATGGCTTGAGTCTACAAGTTTGAGATTAGTGTGGGCAACACAGAGACCCCATCTCAAACAAAACAAAACACCTTTGCTTCTCATCCAAATCACCTCCTGAAGCAAAACTGGGTTGAGGCCCAGGTGATTTTAACAAGCCTTCTGGGGGATTCTTCTGCATGACCAAATTTGAGAGTCTCAGCTTTAGGAGTTCTTTGACACACATATCATTTTGAAAAAAATGGAAAAAATTAAGCATGCAGCATCTTTTTACTTAAACTTTTAAGATGGGCTTAATTTGGGTTCCTTTTTGGTGACAGCTGACATAGCTAGTGGAGATTTTAAAGGAGGGGTAGGTAAAGTCAACGGTTTAGCTATAGCAATGCTATGATCCTGTCATGAAGGCCTACACCGTGGGCAGTACCCTTCAGGGGTCCTCTTGCAAACAGCATCTTATAAACAAGAACGTGGAGCACTTTAGCAGTCAGGTCCCTTGGATGGGATTCAAGAAGGCTCTAAATTCCCTGTTTATTTCTAATGTAGTCACGTGAAACATGATCAGAATAGCGCTGCTTCTACTTTCTTCTACCAGTTACCAATCAGCTGCTTAAAACTCCTCTTGTACCAATACTGAGCTTCCTGCCTCTTTTCTCAACTCAGTGTGGGAGAGCTATTCTCAGTAGCCTGCTCCGTTCCTTCTCCTGAAGAGAATTCCTTTCAGCCCAGGAGAGATGGAGTTGATTCCCTAGAACTGCTTGAGGGAGGAGGGCTGTGGCATTATTTTCCAGTTCTGGCCATGGGTATCCCTTGTTAGTTGAGTTGCATGGTCCGAGATTCAGAGCAGGCTAGGCTGGGCCAGGGCCATCACTGAATGGTGCCACTTGTCCGATGCCTCCTTGCTAAACTCTTCTAAATACTCATTAGGAAAGAGTACAGAAATCTCATCTCCAGTTGGCCAAGGAAACCCCAGGTACTTGAACTTGACAATATCTCATAAGCACAACTGATACTTGGTGATGCAGGTGCTGGAACCAGAGAAAGGAAAGCACGTGCCTTGGAGAACATTGTTCTGGAAATTCATGGCACCCTCTGCCAACCCAGCAGGCTGCTGAGCACACAGTGCTGGGTGGTTAGCAAAGGAGGACTTTTGATGGCACATGCTGTGTCACTTGCAGAGTTAGGGATCACTTTAAAAGCTCAACCCCATTAATCACATGCTAGATGTTAAATGTTTGAGAAGCTGCACATTTCACAACACTGACTTCGATCGGGACAGACTCTGGACAATGTTGATTGTTCAAAGCTTCAAATCAAAGTGGTTCCCTGTATCCCACACCTTATTTAATTAACTAATTTGAGTGAGAATGCTAAAGTGATTCCATAGCAAAAATTTGGGGAAAACTTTTGTTTTTCAGTTGAGAAAATGACTTGGGTATTAGACCCAGCAAAGGGGTAGCAACACATAATCTAGAGCAACCATAGATTTGGGGTGGGGGACAGTTCCAGTGGGAGGGAATAGGGAAGGTTCTAGGGAGACAGTCAACAATAAAGCATACTCTTTACCCCCCTGAGAAGCCAAATAATACTTATGTAATCATTTAATTCTGGAAAATACACAATCTAAACATTTAGAAGAATACAGAAAAATCAAGAGACTGGGGTTTGGGTGATGTGGGGATAATTCTGGTTTAAGAACAAATGCATATCATATTGTTACTTTATATGCATTTATGATTGTACAATAACTCTACTCCTTAATAAAAAATTTTTTTAAAGATATATTAAAAAAAAGATGACTTGGCTTAAAATAAATCCCATCAAAGTATTTCTGCGGATTGCTGACCTTTGACCTGCCTACAGGAAGTTTTCTGTCAAGTACCAAACAAATCTTGGAAAATTACATTTGATTTTTAAAATGCAATTCTCTTTTTGCTTCATTAAGACCGACTGGGTAGCTCATGAAATATAAAAGGTGCTTTAAAATTGGAAAGTCAACACACATGTTAATTATCATCAGCAGTCACAAGATCAGTGTCTGTTATTTTCACTCACCTATTTCTGCCCAGTGGTCAAGAACTCCACAGATGTGTCTACCTGCAAACCATAGTGAGGGTTAGTGACTTGCTTTTGGGCACACAGGGAAAAAGGAGTGTAAGGTTCCGTTCTTGCGTTTTCCTCTAATTGGTTGTAGGACATCAGGGCAGCTTAGTGATCTCTAGGAGCCTTTGTCCTCATTTGTGAAAGGAGGATGACACTCCTTCCTTGCTTCATTCACTAGGTTGTCCTGAGGCTTAAGTGAGAGTATTTTTAATAATTCCAGGGGTATTAGTAATATGGAAAAGTGCCATCTGCCTGTTCCTTTTGAATTCTAACCTCTATCAATTTCCTGCTTTCATGGCCTCTTCATTTCCAACAGGGAACCAGGTGGGATTCACTGGACTTGATGTCCCACAATACCTTTCTGCCAGTTCCTCCCACCAAACACATGACTTTCTGAGCAAGGTCCATAGTCTCAGCACAGGCAGGTTTTTCCAGTGTCAAGGTCTGTTCAGTTGTCCTTGATCCCTATGGCCTAACCCTTGGACCTTCTCCATGGGGAGACAGGAGAAGTGATCTGCCCTGTGTGGGAGTGTGGGCCAGTTCTCACTCATATCAAGGGGAAGCAACTGGTCAGGGGAGCCAGTGTCTGTCAGGTGAACTTTGTCTTTGGGAAATTCACTGGGCTTTGAATGCAAGAGGGCCTGGCTAAGGTGCTCAGAAACTTCTCCGCTTGGGAAAATTCTTCTCATCCTGAAAGACCCAAATAACCATGACCTTTGCTCTCTTTCTTTCTCCATCCCAGAAGAACAGATTCTGCACTTTGATACCTGCATATGACACAGATCACAGGATATAGTAATGAGTCAGGCCTGGGTTCTAGTGACTTTCCAGGGATGCTTGATGTCTGACCAACATAGGAGGAATTCCAGCAATGCTCTGTAAGCTACCTAGACAGGCTCTTCTCTACAGTCTGTAGTCCAGGGCCACCCTTACAGTCCCCTTATGGATGATTCCACCCGTTAGAGTCAGCTGGAAGGGCAGAGGAAGAGACCAGGCCCTTCTTTCCCATCTGTACTGAGTGGAGTGCAAAATTGTCCTGGCCCATCCTTCTTGGACCTGTATATGTCCCATCTATTTCCCTATTTGGTGGCCTCAGGGTTTCTACTAAGAAACCACTTAGCACTACTCGCCTATAGCTGCAGAGTGGACTCAGAGTGTGCTGGAAGCCCCACCTCACTGGGTGGCAGCTGCAGAGTGTTACTCCAGGCCTGACAATGCACACAGCCCAGCCCTCTCAGGTCTCAAGATCCTTAAAACCTCTATTGACTTATGTGGCCTGAGATAGGGCAGCAGATGAACCAGCATGTGTCAGATTGGTCCAAAGCCATTTACACACTTTGCAATTAACTGAAAGCTTTGACCAGAGTCCAACACCTAGGCAACCATGTGATTTGTACCTGAAAAGTACTCTGGTGAGGGAGTAGCATTTTGTTTTTCTTCTTTCTTTCTTTTTTTTTTTTTTTTCTCTTTGTACCAGGAATTGAACACAGGGGGCTGGTCAACTACTGAGCCACATCCTCAGCCCTTATTATCTTTTATATTGAGGCGAGATCTTGCTAAATCACTCAGTCTTCCTAACTTGCTAAGGCTGGCTTTGAACCTGCGATCCTCCTGCCTCAGCCTCCTGAGTCGCTGGGATTATGGACATGTGCCACCATACCTGGCAGCATGTGCCAGTTTTGTCCCTGCTGTAGGAAGACCCTTCTTGTTTCCTTATGACTGTGGGGAGGTATTCTTACTTGCATCCATGAAGGCCTCCCAGGGTTGAGGGGCCTCCAAAGTCCCACCTGCTCGGCAGGGCAGCATCTGTCTTGGTCCCGCAGCACCAGTGTCCTCCTGCCTAGTGCCTTGTGCTCCAGGTCATCTTAGCTCTTGATGACAAACCACTTGAAGTTCCATGATTGATTTCATGTTATATTTTCCCATCATGACTGGGAGACCCTTAGGACAAAGACCAGGCAGGTCTTTCTATCTAGGAATCCAATACCATGCAGGCCCCACTCTGTCCCTGGAGAGGTGCCCGAGGCACCATCATCGTGGCTAGTGCAGAAGTCTGGAGGGTAAACCCTGACGCCACCTCCCAGTGGGGCAGCCTCAAGTCCTACAGAGCGGGAGGCCTCTCCTCCATTGATTTCCCTTTATTCCCCCATTGCCTGTCCATGGGGTGACTGAGGTGAGCACCTGGCCTGGGAGCTACCTGTCCAGGTTGGTAAAGTCATTTCCCTTAAACCGTATTTACCTTTCACAAGAACAGGGCCACAGCAGGAAAGCTTGGCAGGGGCACTGCCACCAAGACTTGAACACTGGTAATTTCTTTGGAGCCCTTTGTGATTGTAGAGTTTATGAAATTTAAGTAAACAGTCTTCTCTTAATCCTTGAGCTGTGAGAAGCTGTCTGAGGGTTTATTTGCTGAGCCGTCCCTGCATGCCTGCGCTATGGCACACCTAGGCTCCAGTGTTCTGCTTATTAAAAGGTGTCTAATTTCTGTAATCACCTTGGAGTTTCGTGGGGTTAAACTGTGTGGGTTGCAGTGGAGAGAAAACATTATTTCCCGTCTCTCACCTTCCTTTCCTGCCTCCCGTCCTCTCCTTGGCCCTCCTTCAGGAGTTGAGTAGATTATGAAATCTTAGGTGTGACCCTGTGGGCTGGGAAGGAGGGAAGGCTTTGTTCCCTTCTCCCTCCCCCAGCACTGCCCCTTGATGCAGTTCCAGAGGCAACTGGGGACAATTACAGGACACTGTCACTGTGGCCTGGGAAAAGTATGAGTTGATAGAGGTTTGATTTTTTTTTTTCCTACCCGTGTCCTAGGAGTAGTTTGCAAGCAGATTGACATGTTTTGGATATATCTCCCGTTTCCTTTCTTTTTGTCAAAGCCTTACTCAAATAACCTATGGTCTTTCCCAGTGACCCGCCATGGACAGAAACATCTGTACCATCCTCTGGGAGTTACATGAAGAGCCGATCCTCGGTAATGCTCTTCTTCCTGCACCTTGCTTCCATACTGTGCCCCATGGGAGGGGGACAGGAAGGGAGAGGACCTCCATGTATCATGCCAGTTTAGGGAAATTAGCCCTCTCCATGGGCACCAAGCTTGTTAGACAAGCCCGCTAGTAAGTTCCAAGACCTAAGCTGGTTACAAATTGTCCTTGCAACCCTGATTCTCACCACAACCTTCAACATTCTGCTCCTGTCATCTGATGCTCAAATCTGACCTTCCCGACCAGGGTGTCATGAGAGGGGGTTGTGGGCCATCGGTGATATGGCTTCTCCCCTCAAATATTAAAATTCTTATGGAAATGCTAAAGACTCAGAATAGCCAAACCAATCTGAAAAAGAAGAACTGAATTCAAAACTGGCGAGATCCTCAGGCATCAAAACAGGTGTGGTACTAGAATAAGGTTCAGCTGTGTACATCAGTGGAGCAGAGTTGAGAGTCCCTTCGATCTGTACTCATCAATTTGCTGAGGCCACACAGTAGGGAAATGGTGGCTTTCCCCTTATGACACCCACAAAAATTAGCTCAAAGTGGATGCTAACCCTAAAGGTCATAGGCCGTCATGTTAACTCCTGCAAAGTTACAGAATGAGAACATCAAAGGCTGAGAAGAGACAGAAGCAGAGTCTAGGGTCATAACTTTATCAAGAATTTCATCGATGTCATAGAAATAATTGGACATGAGAAAGAAAATAGTGTCAAAATCGAGAATCTCTACACAAAGCAGGAAGCTGTTTGAATTGGAATAGACATTGGCACCCTACAAAAAACCTGGATCTAAAAGTTGAAACTAGAAAAGTCTAAAGAAAGGGGGCTATTGAATTATAAAGGAACTTACTTTTAAATATAAAACAGCTACTCCCCCATTTATATTGTGGTAGAGCACACTCACGCACACACACACAAACTTCCCATCTTAATCATTTTTAAGAGTTTTGTTTAATAGTGTTAAATATATTCATAACGCTGAACATCTATCACCATCCATCTCCATAGCTGTTTTCACCATGTGAAATGGAAAACTCTGCCCATTAAGCATGAACTCTCCATACCCACCATCACCATTCTACTCTCAGTATCTATGGTTTCGACTAAGAACCTCATGTAAGTAATACCGTATAGTTTTGTCTTTTAGTGACTGGCTTACGTCACTTAGCACGATGGCCTCAAGCTTCATCTATGTTGTAGCAAGTATCAGAATTTCCTTCCTTTTCAAGAATAAATAGTATTCCACTGTATGCGTATACTACTTTTTGCCTCTCTACTCATCTGTTGATGGACACTTGGGTTGCTTCCAAATTTTAGTTAATTAGTGAATAATGTAGCCATGAACATGGATATACAAATATCTGAGACCTCAGTTTATGTTCTTGGGAGCAAATACCCAGAATTGCTGGATTGTATAGTAATTCCATTTTTAATTTTTCCGGAAGCACCATACTGGTTTTCTAAGCAGCTATACCATTTTACATCCCCACTAACAAAAACAGCTACTTCTTATTTCAGAGTGATACTGTGGGTAGCTGTGTTTACTCGCAACTTCCTGGTAAGAGAAGAGCTTCCATCCCCTTCATTTTTAGCTAACACTTATTTTGTGCTTCCTAGGTGGAGATTCTGTTCCAAGCACTTCATAAATGATGAAATAACTGAATCTCAAAACTGTCCTTGGAGGTAGATACTATTATTTTTCCTATTTTGCAGTGAGGTAATTAAGGCAAAAACTGGTTTTCTGACATGCACCTGGTAGGGATGCAGAACCAGGATGCGAATTCACACAGCCTGGCTATAGGACTGACTCCCCCGCACCACTTCTTACCCTTGTGTTTGATAATTGAGGGAACCAAAGTCCAGGGACATGAAGTGATTCATCCCCATGTCAGCACGCTCAGTCTGACATGTCTGGTGTTTTTTTTTTCTGCCGTGCACTTGTTCAGCCTCTGCCCGCTGGGTGCGTATCCACATGTGAAAAGGGTCGGGAAGAGAAGAATAACTGGAGGAGGGACGAGAGTTTCAACCAGGCGCGGCGTCCTAGAGCTTTAAAATGTGCCTTAGAGATCCTCTAGTTCAGTCTCAGAGCTGAAATTCTTCCACACCTGCTTTTCCAGCTTCTGCCGTAGGAAGCTCACTCCCGATACCTCTCAATTCTTAGATACACCTGCTAAGTAGAAAATTCTTTTAGAGACACTGCTGGCGTGGGCTTTGCCTTGACTACCATTCTCAATCCTGGTTCTGCCCTTTGCAGCGATGCTTAGTAGGTCTCTTTTTTTCCATGCCAGTCATTGGCAGTTAAAAGTGCAGGTCTCAGGAGTCCAGCATCTGGCCCTGCCACAGACACACTCTGTAACCTCCGGCCT
Source organism: Aplodontia rufa (assembly GCA_004027875.1). NCBI lineage: Eukaryota > Metazoa > Chordata > Mammalia > Rodentia > Aplodontiidae > Aplodontia > Aplodontia rufa. Next base: position 52,315 of record PVKS010012678.1, read on the forward strand.
CAGTTTGCTCATCTATAAAATGGAAGCGAGCACTTTAGAGGGGTGAGCCAGGTACGCTAAGGAGGAGCTCAACCCGCTGCTACCATATTTGGAAACAATAATAACATCCTAGCTTAATCTTCTTCACTATTAACATCTCTGATTCTTCAAACTTTTTTTTTCTCTGCTACACTAATTTTAAGGCCATTGCTTTTAGATCTCTCTCCTGAGCTCTGCCTCCAAATATCTGTCCCAGAAGACAGAAGCAGAGCTGAGCGTGGTTCTGCCCCATCCCCATGCGTGAGCCAGGCCTTCTGTATGTCATCTGCAGGGATGGTGTGGCACTTTCTTCAAATCCTTTCATTTTTTCCTTCCTCAGAAGGTATTATTATGTTAAGACAAAAAATGGCACCAATTAATGAATTTGTGTGTCCAAACTGTAGTCTGTTCACTCAGAGCCCTCCTCTGCACTATGAGTAACTATTTCTTTATCTACAACTATATATTAGGTACCACCAGTTACACCTGGAGTTAGATTTTGTCATCAAGCCATCTTTTGGGGGTGGTGGCAGGATTAAAATCACCTTCTTGCTTTCTTAAAGATAGCTTTAAAACTTTCTTTAAGTGATGAAATACATGGTGCTAATATTAATGAGAAAATCCAAGTATATTAAATAAATGAAAACATTTCTGACCCAGGTGGAACTTGGAACTGTTTGGGTTAATATTGCTGCAGAAGGCGGCTGGAGTGGTGGCTCAG
>PVKS010012679.1:0-27269 GCA_004027875.1 Aplodontia rufa
TTAATGTCCCGGGAAGCATCGGTCACTTCTCCTATTTGTGTGGTGGAGGACTTTGGTGAGAGTGGAGTAAGACCTGTCTCTGATGTGTCTCCTGGCTGGGTGCAGTGACGCATGCCCATGATCCCCCGTGACTCAGGAGGCTGAGACAAGAGGATTCTAAGTTTAAGGTTAACCTGGGCAACTCTGCCTGAAAATTAAAAAAAAAAAAAAAAAGAGCCGGAGGTGAGGCCAGTGGTACAGCAGACGGTTCAACCCTAGGGCCAAAATGAATGAACGAGTCCGCAGCCAGGCCCTGCACACAGCAGGTACGCAGAGAATCCCTGACTGGTACAGATGCGCCTCCCTAGACTCCCGAGGGTGAGACCGAATTGTGACCTTGCACACAGCAAGGGTATGGGCTGTCCCGGAGCAAGGTGAGGGATGAGGAGGGGCTGGGAGGCCATGGGGATGGGTCCTCCCCCCACAGCCTCCTCTCAGCTGCAGCCAAGCTTGAGTACAAGGGCACGGTGCTCCCTCGAGCCACCTCTCACCTCCCATCCAGGAGAGGGGCAGAGACAAGATTCCCGCAAAAACCAGATGAAGCAGGAGGGGAGGAAAGGAGGCCGCAGGACCCCAGTGTTTCCGTCTGCTCCCTGCCTGGCTTCTTCCATCTGCTTCTTCTTTGGCCTGTTTTCCGCCCCCTCTGCTGGGAGTCTCTGTGTAAGGCACACATGGCCCACGCCCTGTGACCCCCGGGCCTGGATGGCATCTGGGAGGAAGAGGGAGAAAGAACCCCGGAGCCTTGGCCCCCACCCGACCTTGGCCATGTGGAGCAGGCTGCAGGGAGGGGCGGCCTGAATGAATCCGGCCTGGAGGAGGGAGCGGTTTCCATGGCAGCAGGAAGAGCAGAAAGAGGCCTGGAGAGGAGGGGCAGGAGTGGCGAAGAGGCCAGCGGGGTAGGGACCAGCCACCCCCCAAATCCGTCATCACCCAGGCACAAACCTCCCAGGCTTGGGGACCCGGGCTAGGCTCTCTATGAGAAAAACAGAATGGGATTTCTGAGCAGCGTCCTCCGCTTTGTATGCAGGCCCACACCAGGGTGCCCACTGCTAACCCTGGCTGGCGTCTCTAGGACGCCCTCCACCCCAAGCTGAAGTAAGGGGCTTCCACGGTGACTTCTCACTGGTGCAAGGCCGGTGACACAGCAGCTGGGGCTCTGAGATCAGTGCAGGGCTGTCCTGGAAGGCTGGGGTGGGGTGTGCAGCCCCAGTTCCCCCTCCCCACCAGCACAGGGAGGAAGGGTCTAAGGCTTGAGGACCCGCTTCCTGATGTGCCCAGGGAGTGGTAGGGGAGAGTCCGGGATGGGTCCTCTGAGCCTCCCTGGGGTGAAGGGAATCCCAAAGGAGGGGACGAGGGAGGAGGAGGAGGGCCTGCCGGCAGGCTCTCAAACCCCTGCCCTACAGCCGCTCTCCGTCTCCGTCTCCCCACCAGCCCTGCCTCGGATTGGATGCCACAGCTGTTTTGTACCCATGGAGCAGTTTTATGATGAAAACCATTTTCAGGTTGAAAGGGGGGTGAAAATCACACTAATGGCTTTTTAAAAGCCCTGGGAAAAATAATCCAGCAGCCTCTACAAAAAGAGGAGAAAACACTCCAAGACAGAGGTGACCAAACTCAGTGCCCAGGGCCCAGCTCCACGGGAAGGGGCTTTTCCTGAGGCTCTGGGGAAAAGAGCCTGGCACCGCCCAGCCTGGCCGACCGCTTCAGGACACCCCAAGCCTCTACCTGGTGCAGCTCAGCCCTCTCAGGTGAGCCTTCCGGGTGCAGCTGAATCAGACCTAGTTCCAACCAGGACCAAGGAAACCAGGGATGTCACCCAAAAATACGGCACCCTGGTATGCTGAGCGTTTTCCTTTAAAAACCCTTGTGATTTGGAGATTGGCTTTGCCGGAAGAAGCCTTACTCTGACGTCCTCCAGCTGCCTAAGGAGCAGACCTACCTTCGAGACCCACCCACGTCCCCCAGCTCCCTCTCCCCTCTCGAGAAGGGCACGGATGCACCTGACCCTCATTTACGGGGTGTGACGCCCCATGCTCCTTAGTAAAAGGCTTTCCTTTGTCTTTTCTTCTTTGAGACCAGAGCCTGGCTGTGTTGCTAGTGCTGATCTGGAGCTAGCACAGCGATCCTCCCGCCTCAGCCTCCCAAGTAGCTGGGAGAACAGGAGCCACTGCACCGGGCCGCACCTGGCCTGGTTTTAAGCTGATCCCTTTTCCTCTGTTCACCTGATGCTGTCGGTTTACATCAGAGAACGCACAGGGGGTGGCTGGGAGAGATTAGGAGGCCCCAGCTGTGGGCTCCCAGCCCGGTGTAGATTCCGACAGGTCTTTTCCCCATTTGGCTGGGGAATTGGACCCAAAATCTGGAGTTTTGTGTGGCTCGTGGAGCCCCCAACTCACAGAGGAACGCAGCTGTGGCTACTGCAACCTACTGTGTGTCCCTGCTGCACGTCCATCCACTCTGTGCCAGGCTTCTAACCCCATGGCCAGGTCACCCATCCTCGAGTCACCTGCGGGGGTTGCCAAATCTCCCACATCCCTGGATGCATGGCCTGGCCCAGGGAGCCGGGCCTCCCATCCCTGGGTCTGTTGCTGACTGTCCTCTGGCCTTGGGAAAATCAGTTCTCTCTCTTTGGGGTCTTGCTTACTAAATGCAGGGTGGCAAACCATCCTGATTTGTCTGCAGCTAGGACTTCCCAGGACATGAGACTCTCAGTGCTAAAACTAAGAAAGCCCTGGTCCACCCAGGCTACCCAGGGACACAACTCCTCTGTGTCCATCAATCCTCTTGTACCATGGCACAGACCTCTTCCTTCAAAGGACAGTTTCACTGTCCACCTGCTTCTTTGCCTGATGCTATCCCTACAACTCCGCCCTTGGGTGCCTATAAAAGTTTGCTGGAGGAGTAAACTAGGGCTTGACCAAAAGAGGAGAGGGGACCATTTCTGGGTTTCAGATCATTCTGGCCCTGGGTCCCTGGAGTTGGCACATCCATCCTCACAGGCGGGAACACCATGGCCTAGTCAAGTGCACACCAAGACAGACCGGGTGAGTCACCCTTGGCCTGGCTTGGAGTCTGGTCCACCTTCGGAGCTGGGCACCAAGGTAGACCCAGCCCCAGGAGGCCAGGGGAGACTATGGAGGTGTCAGAAGCTGGAAGGGAGGGACGAAAAGGTCCAGGGCGGGTCCAGGAAGGGAGAGGGCGAGGCTCAGCCTGTAGTCAGTGCAGAGGGATCACGGTTGAGGCTGCAGGTTGTCTCTGGCCAATTTTGTAGCAACCCTGGTGGTTGAAAGGACCCACCCAGCCCTATGACATCCATCCTCAAGTCTTTCCCATTCTTCCCAGCAGCAGCCAGAGCCACTGTACCCCAGCCTCCCAGCTGCCCAGGGGGTTCCCATGGCACCTCCTGGGGTCTCCTGTAGACGATCCCATCCCAGGAAGAGGTCTGGGGTGGCCCTATCCCGCCTGTCTCCACCTGTCCTACCTGGTCTGCCGGTCACATAGATGCGCCCACCAGTGACCAATCTATTTCCCAGTGCTGGGAGGTTTGGGTGGTCACCCAGGGTGTGTGAGGGACAAGCAAGACACCATGAGAAGTGCCAGAGCTGGCCAGACAGTGCATACCTGGGCCACCGCTCCAGACAGACAGACCTGGGCTACTCCCAGCTCCCTGCCAGGTTCTGTGAGCAGCGCAGGTGCACGGGTGGGGAGCAGAGTCTCCCGGCACCCCCTTTTCCATAGCAAACCCTTTCTCCAAATGTCTTATTAGCAAACACCTCAAGGGCACGGGGGCTGCCGGAGGTTTTATGGCCACTCTTATTAGCTCTGCCTTGCTGCTCTGCCCAGGTGGAGCCCGCATTCCGCAAATGCTGCCCCAGCATCAGAGGCCACGACCCTGAACTTGGGGAGGGAGCAGGTGTTTGAGGGAGGGAGAAACAGGGCGGGGCGGCAGAGAAGGAGCAGCCAAGTGGGGAGGCAAGGTGGATGCAGGAACAGCAAGATTTCATGACTTCACATTTGGGATCACTCCAGCAGGGCTGGGGGACAGCGGAGCCCTGGCAGGCACCGGCTAATAGGATTGCAGCAGTAGTGTTTAACCTACTTGCAAGAAAGAACTCTTCCAGGCCCCTCGAAGCTCTGTTTCCAGGCAAACAACGCTTACACAAGGAAAAGGCTCTCTCATCTCTTCATTAAAGCCGGGCCTCAAAGGACCCATCTCTACCTGAATCTTCTCCGTTAGCCCGGAATGAGGTACTGTGTATATAAATGAAGACGTTTGAATTACAAAATGCCTTCTAAATAGGGTATACGGGCTTGCTCCTGAAGAGTCTCCTCGTTCCATTGCTGGGTTTTGGCAGGAGATGAAGCCCACACCACGTTCCTCCCTCCATCTGTCCCTTCCTTCCTCCTTCCTGGACCCTGGCCAGATCTGAGCTCGCAGCCGGCTGTTTGGGGCTGATCCTTCAGTGCACGCCAGCCACAGGGTTGGAAGAGGACAAACCGTATCCTCACGGTCCTGGGTCATCTGGCAGCAGGGTGAGGACAGGGCAGGCTGGAGGGGTCTCAGGCCGGGACTCTATGGCAAGAATGGAGACAAAGATGGAGGCTCTCGGGGAGCAGAGGCAGGGAGTGGGGGGAAGGAAATGCTGCCGCTGACTCCAGAGCCCCTTTTTAATTTTCTTTTTATTTTATTTTTTGCAATGCTGGGGATGGAACCCATGGCCTCACAGATGTTAGGCAAGCGGTGTACCTCGGAGCCACATCCCCAGCCCCTGAGCCACACAGCCCATCCACTTCCAACAGGACTGGTCATTTGTTCATGAAATTCACTGCAAATCAAGGGCAGCACCCAGGAGGTGGGATCAGTTTGGGGGAGGGGTGATAACGGGGATCCTTCTAGAGGAATGGGGGGGGTGTGATAGAGAAGATGCTTCCAGAGGAAGACTCCCTGAGCATCCCCAGCAGCCCCTGAGGCCAAGGGACCCTTGGAAAATCACTTTAGAAGACAGTGTATGCTGAGGAGCTGGGCCACTCCTCCAGATTTACCCAAGGGAGGGGAAAGCCCAGGTCCCCTCCACACGGCGGGATGGTACTCAGCAAGGAAAATTGCAAACTATCCGTAAAAGCCACAACAATCACCTTGCCTGGAAGAAACTGACTTAATTTGGATCTTTTATGTCCTCCAAAGGTCTATGTTTTAAAGGTGTGGTCCTCAGCTTGGAAGGAGGTCCAAGGTCCAAGGGGGAGGTCTTAGGTCATTGGGGCATGCCTTTGAAGGACTAGTGGGGTCCCAGACCCTTCCTCTTTCATTCCATGGCCAACACAAGGTGATCTTGCTCCCCACCAGGGTGTGGTGTCTTGACACAGACCCAGAAGCAACAGAGCCAACCAAACACAGGCCAAAACCTCTGAGACTGAGCCAAGATAAACCTTTCCTTCTGTTAAAGTGATTATCTCAGGTATTTCGTTACAGTAATGGAAAGCTAACACAGAAACCAAGCAAAAAATTGCACACACTACATGATACTATTTATGTAGCATCCTAGAAAGCGTGATTTATAGGGGCAGAAAACAGATGAGTGGTTGCCTGAGGATGGGGCAGTGGATTACAAAAGGGCATGAGAAAGCTTCAGGAGACACAGAGGCATACCTTGTCTGGATTGTGGCAAAGCTTTCAGGATGTTGAAACTCATCAGATCTGTAACTGTTAAACATCAACAGTGTACTGTTTGTCAACCATAAACAAAATTTAACACAGAGCGAACAAAATGGAAAGGATCCCAGGAGACGGGTAAACCCCCAAGACCCAGCAAAATGGGACTGACATAAGTCATGGTGACCTTGATCCTGGGCAGGTAATTAATGGCCAGACGACCACCTCTGAGATGAATTTATAGCACAGCCCTTCGGACAATGTTTTCTCTGTCTTGCTCCTCATCGTGTGCTTGATGTTGAAAACAGTGCCTGGCATGTGGTTGGTGCTTAATAATTTGTTTAAAAAATATAATTGGCTAAGGTGTAGGGAGAAATAGGACAGGCCCCACACATGCCAGGCTTAATCCAAAGTGCAGTCACGCAATCGTCGTTCCTTTAGGCTTCCGTCCTCCACAAAAGCTAAACATTGAACCTTCTGATTGCCAACATTGTAAAAAAAGTTGAGTCAAAGACTTTCCTAGCTTCACCCGCTCCGCCCCAGCTCCCAAGCCCACCACCACCGTTCCGGAGGATCTGGGACCCTTCCCAGGGGAAAGGCAAAGGCAGGAAGGAAGTTCAGGCACATTTCGACCCCAGAGAGCTCACATCATCTGCTGATAAAGGAAGAACCGAGGGTCAGTGCAGGGAGGGGGTAGGGCAGAGAGCATCCCTGGGCTCTGGTACCCATCAGGCTGGGGTTCAAATCAAGACACCCACTCTTACTCTGACCTTGATCACATTCCCTCATCTCTAAGTGCCTCAGGTTCCCACATCTATACAACGGGTGCTGTTTCTGTTGGCGAACGTGTAGTGTTTTGGTACAGCACAGTAACAGGGTGGTGACAAGCGTCCTCTAACGTCCCCTACTATAAATCTCATGCACGTGGCCCCCCAGCTGTCATCCCACAAGACAGTCATTGCTGCCCCCTTTATCAGAAGCTCAGGGAAGCCAAAGGACCTGGACTCCCAAGGCAAGCAGGTCAGGTGGGGAGCCAGTGGTGTGGGCATGGGAAGACCCGCGCTCCCCAGGCTGGGTCTGGTGCATTTGATTCCAATGTTGCAGGGCCCAGGTGGTTTCCTTGCCACAAGCGCCCTGGGCACCCACCATGGGGCCCAGCTCATTCTCAGCCAGCTGCCAGCCTGGGAGGGAAGACAGGTAGATTCTACCCCAGCCTGATGGGCTGGTGCGCCCAGACAGGTATGGCCACAGGGGAGATGAACTCCGCACCCAGAAGGCGGGGGAACCCAGGCAGCCTGCCTGGTGGAGGCTGTCTTGGCCCCTGATCAAGGCACCTATGAGCTCATCGGCCAGCATTACACCCACCATTGGATGCTCCCGCTGTGCCTGCCCTGAACTAAGCCCCGGGTTACCCCTTTTTGTTTTCCCAACAAGCCCACGAGGCAGGGCCCACGTAGGGAAACTTAAGCTTGCAGAGGTGATGGGATTTTTCTCAGGGTCACAAGGCGGGACTGGACTGGGGAGGGACTCAGCTTGATCAGACAGCCTTCAAAGTCTGCACTTTCAGCCACCGTGCTGAACTACTGGGCTCGGGTGGCTGCAGGCCATCTAGAAGAGGAGGGGCCAATAGCACAGGCGAGGCATAGAGGCCACGACCTCTCTGTCACCCCAGCCTTTCCCCAGCCCCAGGCGCAACCTCGCAACCTCAGAGGTGGCATAGGAGGCCGCACCACCTCCGGCTGGCAGGAGCCTCAGCCTCGGCTCCTGCTTGGCCTCGCCTGGGCAGAGCTGCACCAGCCAGCAGGAACAGCCGACCGTGCCCGCTCTTCCTGTGCCCGGCTTTTCAAAAACACAATTACTCGCCCTTCAGAGACGCTGTCAGTGTTGGTAAACTCCAGCCGCTAAACTGCATTACACCGGTCTCTCCAGAAACCTTTGCAGTTATTAATAGTTTATTGATCTCAGCCCATTGCTGATGAGAGTGGGCCGCCTCCCGGGCCCCCGGGGTCCCTGCCGCCTGTGGAAGGCCTTCTAGCCAGCACGCAGATCAATGCCGCTCCGTGCTGGGGGAAGGAGTCTCTGGCCACTTAATCCACTTAGGAGGAAGAGAGTGAAGGCTGAATCTCGGATTTGGATGAGGCGCTGAGAAGAGGTGGATTGGCCCAAATCAAAGCCGGGACCGGGTTGGGGTCCAAGGGGAGGCAGGGCCTGTGCCTGCACAGGTGACGGTAATGGAGCGAGCAGGCCGGGCAGGAGTGCGGGTGGGGGTGGGGTCTCTGCAGACCTGGCTACTTGCCGGTATCTCTAAGATTACCAAACTAAATGGTTATCTTAATAGAATGGGAATGTGGCAGATAGGAGGACTGGACCCAGGTCCTTTGTGCCTGGAGGAAGGGAAAGGAGTGAGGGAGGGGACAGGAGGTGTGGCAGGAAGTCCCCTTGGCCAGGATAAGGATTCTGCCTTTATAGAGAGCAGAAAGAAGCCTTTGAAGTGATTCAGGCAGAGGCCCACGCACCTTTGATCCTTCTGCAGTTGAAAAGATGTGGATTCTACCTGGAGAAGGGCCCAGGAGGCAGATTAGCAGGTACCCAGGAGACCCTGGGCACCACACTGCGGGTGAGAAAAGTGGGTTGCAGAACAAGACAGTTTGGGATTTCTCAGGAGACGGGGAGAACGGAGAAAGTGGGACTCGGTCACTAACGATTTGGGGAGTGTGGGACCCAGAAATGTCAAGGAAGGTTGGGGGGGCAAGGCAGGACCCATCAAGGAGCCCAGTAGGAGGAACAGATGGGGCCGTGGACACAGTCCTAAGTGGAAAACTGTCTTCCTCGTGAAGCGCCAGTCCAGGTGTCCCCTGAGCCGTCTTCTACAGCACCTGTGTGGTGTCACCTAGATTTGTCACCCAAGCATATTGCCTATGTTACTGTCACCTGAGCATGTCATCAGCGTGGCAATTCCTAAACATGTCTCCTGCTTTGCTATCACAAACACATCTGCGTTTGTCACCCAAGTGGCCGTTTCCAGCACACATGCGCCTGTGTCATCACCTGGGAGCTGCCGGCTTCGCAGTCCCCAGGGCCTGTTTCTTTACATGCCCCCTGGTACGCCGCCTCCTACGAAAGTCGAAAGTCGCTTAAGCAGGTTACCTCTATAATAGACACCCGTGAGTGTCGCCAAAACATGTCACTCTGGGTGACTGTCACTCTGTAACAGTGCCTGCCAGAGAGACTTACTTTTTCAGTCTGAGTTACAAACAAAGAAAATCTTTCCCCAGGGGAGATGGGTCCCCTGCTGTTCCCACTGTCACTGTGCTTTCTTCTGGGAGGATGGGAAGAGGAGGTGGCAGCATATTGCCCCTGATGAGAAAGCTCCCCGCTCCCGTTCTTGGGTCCCTCCCAGACAGGGGGTAGACCAGATGTCAGCCTCAGTGCTATGGAAATAAGGGCGTTGTTTATGCTAATGTGTGCGGAAGGGCGGGGCAGCTGGGCTGCAATAGCTTCCTGTGATGGAGAGGCAGAGACCCGGTGGCGGGTGGCAGGGTGGCAAGGTAGGGTGGGGGACAGTTGAGTCATAAGGAAAACAGAGCTAGGAGGCAAAGACGGGGCACCAAGAGTGAGGCTAAGGTTAAATCACTCGGCAGAGACAGATGGAAGAGAGGCTTAGCAGGGTGGGAAGGATGTCCCTGAAAGGGAGAACAAAAAACTGATTTAAGGAGGCTTCCAGGTCCAGGGTGGCCAGGCTGGGGACGCGCCCAGAGCCTGAGCCGCCTTCCCCCAGGCTGTCACACGGGGCTGTGGGGCCAGCCAGCTGGGGAAGGCTTGGAAAGGGCTTTCTTCCCCTTTCTGCTCTGACTTGAGAACTTTGAGACCTACACAGAGTGCTCTAACTTGGAGCTAGACAGACTGGAACTTGCTGGTGGACACCACATTTCCCCAACACAGCACTGACGGAGCTGAGGCTCCCGCCCGGCAAAGCACCCGGATTCCACTTGCTGGGAACTTCCTGTCCCCCCAGGACATGAGAGGATGCTGCACACATCACGGCCCTCTGTCCACCTGCAAGGTTCTACTTCCAGAAGTCCTTCAGGAAGGCCTTGCCTTCCACCCTAGTGCAGCCCCGTGAAGAGCACCACTTTTTAAATAAGAAAACAGACTCAGAGAGAGAGAGAGCGAGCCTGCTGTTCCCCAGGTCCAAGGCTTAACCAACAACAGGGGCTCCTCTGAACTTGGCTCTCTCTAGCACCTGTTTAAGCTGCCCTGTTTGAGCTTCTCAGGAGGAGCAAGAACAACGCGTGGACTCATTTTAGCCTGCTCTGACCTATAGCCCCTGGAGAAAGATCGAGAAGCCAGGGATAGCCAGAGGGCGGCATCTGGCCTATGGGCTGTTCTTCTGCAACTGATGAACTAAGAATGTTTTAAACACTTTTGAATTATTGGGTGAAAACAGAAAAGCAGAAGAAGAGCTCACAGCACGGGAAAGCGATGCGGAATTCAAACTGCAGCAACCGTCAATGAACTTTTACTCCAGACGGCTCCACGGCACGCGGTCGGCGTAAACATAAGAAAAAGGAAGGAGGATGGATCAGGTGGAAGTTCAGGCGGAGATGTTTATTGGATTTGTTGCTCTTGGGCTAATTTCACCTGCGCTGCCATAATGAGGGCAGGCATGGAAGTGACAGGGGGCAGGGAGAATGGCACAGGACCTTGGCCAGGCAGCTGGTTTTGTTGATTAACTGGGAGGAGTTGATGATGGGGTTGGTCTTTCTGAGATTGGCTGGTGGATCCATCAATCCATGGGAGCTTGTCTGCCAGCATCCTGATTGGCTGTTCTTTTAGCGGGCAAGCTGTCCTTTGCCCTGCTCCTTAGCCAGGCAGCTTGGCCTCCTCGTCTTGACTGAAGCCACGTCCCCAGCCAGCCTAACAGCCAGGGGCTGGCTTTGTGCTCCAGGGCAGAGTTGAACAGGTGCACCAGGGCCTGGAATATTTACTCTCTGGCCTTCTAGAGGAAGAGTCTGCGAGAAGATCTGGGGGAATCTCTCTGGTCACGGTTCTGATGTCTCAGGCAGAACCCATAGCGACCCAGCCAGGCGCAGAGAGGCCCTCCGCTGCCACATGGTGGTGCAGGCTGACCGGCTCCCCCGCCTCTTGTCCACTTGGGATGCGGGATCCTCTGGGATGGGGATCTTCTTGTGTTTCTTTTTGGTGTCCCCGGGACTGGGTGTTGAGTAGCAGATTGGTAACGTGGAGACAGGAATTCACATTCCCCGCCTGGCTCTTCTCAGCAATGGGGCAGCAGGGTGGGGGGGATGATTAGGACACCTCTCCCATGCCTCAGTCTCTGTGTTTATGAAACAGGAGCACCGATCGCTGCATGAAGGCGGTGCTGGCGGTTTTGAGCCTGTACCATGTGCTGCCGGCCTATCATCCTCACCGCACCCTGTCCTGGTGGGCAGCTGGTACCAGCCCAGCAGCTGGAATCGCTGCTCCGAGGGCCCCGGGCAGATTAGGCTTCACTCAGCACAGAGCCCTCACCCACCCTCTGCAGCACAGAGCATAGGGCCTGCATACAGTCGGTGCTCCATAAATGCTGCCCTCCTCCCAGCCCAGCATGTGGGCCTGTGGTCTTCTGCTGAGCACAGGCTGCACAGTGAGGGGCAGCGTCTGGTGCTGCCTCCTGCAGACCGGGATCGAGGGTCCTCACCCTGTCCTCTGCCTCCCCGCAGGCTGCCCGAGGTCCGGATCTCAGACAATGGTCCCTATGAGTGCCACGTGGGCATCTACGACCGAGCCACCAGAGAGAAGGTGGTCCTGGCTTCAGGCAACATCTTCCTCAACGTCATGGGTGAGTGCAGGACCCTGGCCTGGGTGTCACGGGAAGGAGTGTGTGGGTGCAGGCAAGTGCACAAAGGGGCACTGCCTGCCAAAACACGTGTTCCCTTTTCAGTCCTTGTGCTGGGGAGCAACACAGTCATGCCGAGCTGTGACTGTGAGGCTTTGTCCCCAAGGGTGTCCACGGGGGACCTCTTTCCCCCAGCTGGAACCCCAAGCTGCAGGGCACCCTAGAGCTGCGCCTCTGCCCTGGATCCTCACGTGCCTTGGCACAGGGAGGAGCTCCAACACGTTGACTGGGACAGAGGAGTGGAGGTGACTGAAGGAGGAATGAGGACACCCAGGGGGCAGCAGCTGGTATGGCTCTGGACCTCAGTTTCCACTTCTGTGGGACCGGCGAGGGACTCAGGCCTAATGGGTCATTCATGGGCCAGCCCTAGATTCTGTGACTGTGCAGGCTCAGGGAGGTGACACGAGCCCTGTGCCTGTGGCCAGGAGCAGCTTCGCTGGGCCAAGACGGCAGAGCCTCGGGAAATGCCAGGGCCAAGCGCAGGGGTGGACACTCCAGGAGTCTCCCTGGAGGCGGAGACAGCGCCTCAGCCGTGCTGCACACTTGATGTAGGAGAACAGCTGCACCCCTGGTCCCAGGCACCCTCCCCGCCCCTCCCAAAGCACAGTTAGAAACGCGCAGGGCCTGGTGTCAGGGTTCCCGGGTCCCGGTCCGTCCTCATGCCTCCTTCATGCGTCTGTAAAATGGGATTAAAATACTAGTGTCCTCCCCTGGCTGACTGTGACCTTGGGTGAGTCAAACCCCCCAGCCTCAGTTTCCCCATGTGTAATCCAAGGCCATTGCTCTGAGTGACCAGCTCTGATGCCCCTGCCAGTGCATTCTGGGAGTCCAGCGCAGCTCTGCACTGAGACGCAGGGGACTTGGCCTCAACTCCGGGTTCCATGTTCTCTGATTTTCTTATCAAATAATATTTACTAGGCAAACAAAGCCCGCTGCACTCGGGCAATCGATGGGAGCATAAAGGCCCTATTGAAAGCCCCTGATCTGGGGCAATTGAAAGTCTGCAAAGGCCAGCCCTCCAGAGGGACATCGATCCCACAGCGGAGTGCGCGGTGCCCTCTGACTTCCCGGTGCAGCCATCATGTGAGGAGGGGACTGTGCCAGACGCTCCCTAGCTGCAGCTGCTCTTCCCCGTCGGCCCCTCCACTTTGGAACACTGGCTCTCAGTGCTCAGCCTCGGGCTGGCCGCACCAGGGAAGCGGGCAAGGAACAAAACCCGGGGTGCACCACAAGGTTGAGTGGGATGCACAAACTCGATTATTGGTTCATCAAATAATCACTGAATACCTACTATGTGCCGGGTGATGGACACAAATTTAATGGGACAAAGTTCTTGCCCTTCAGGAGTTTGCATGCCAGTCAGGAAGCAAGCATAGAACTCAATACACATGTGAGAAATGCAGGAGGAAAAGGTGGCAGGGTGCCTGCAGGGGAGCTGGTGGCTAGTTTGGGGGAGAGGGCTCAGAAGTCCCTCTGAGGCCTCTAGGTTAAGCTTTTCAAGTGTCAGGTTCTTTAGTAAGTACTGTTAGTAACCTCGTTTTGCAGATGCAGAAATAGAGGCACAGAGCAAGCAGGTAGTTTGCCTAAGGTCACACAGCTGAGATCAGGGGGCTCAGGGTTGACCCAAGACACAGAGTAAGGCTGACCTGCCTTAGGCAGGGAATCGCAGGGCATCCTGGGTAGGATTCTCCCTAGCATAGCACCCACCCATTGCCATCAGTTTTGGCCAGGATCCAAGCGTCTCTGGGACAGCTCTGCCACACTGCTAGAGAAGAGCTTTGCTCAGTGGTGCCTGTGAGCAAGGTCAGTCTTCAAAAGCCACCTCCTCCATGAGGCTTACCCACCCTACGGTCACCAAACACCCTGAGCAGCTTACTGCCCCTCTGTGGCCTTGGTACGAAGTGGGATTTCGTGCAGATAATCCTAACTTTCCTCCCAGTTTCAACACCTTTGATTTGTTACCCCATCTGCCAGGGGAGAAAATAGAGGCATAGAGAGGTCCTGTGGGGCCGCCCAGGTCACACAGCTGGCCTGATCATCCCTGATGGGCAGATGCATGCTTCTGGCCAAAACTGCACCTTCCCCATTGCTGATGGGGCACCAGGAGGCTGCTACAGTGACAGCTATGGAGGTCACCTTCAAGGACACAGAGCAGGGAGCAACTGCTGTGACTTCTCTTACTAAGCAGCCGATGGGCCCTCCCCCAGCAGCTCTGCAGGAGGCTGGAGTTGCTGGAAGGGTGCAGGGAGGGGCCAGGCCGGGGTCACAACCCCTGTGCTCCACCCCAATGCCCCCAGACCCAGGATGGGGCTGGCTCCTGGACATTCAGGGCAGGACTCCCCCTGGCACTGGACCTGCTTCACAGTCAACCCTCTGGCTGACCCACTGCTCAGAGGTCACTGTGGACCTCATTGGTCTTCCCAGCCCAGCTGTCCCCTGACAGGGCAGGCAAGCCCTTGCTCACTGTGCCTAAGGGAGCTCACTCCACGGCCAGCATGCCCGTCCCTCCCTGGCATGTGCCCGACAGCATATGAGCATCTGGCTTCAGGCGCCTTGTTCACGGGCCTGATGCCATGATCCCTGTCACACCAGGGCACCAAGGCTCAGGGATGGAGAGAGCCTTGTTGGGTCATAAGAGCTGTCTGAGGCCCAAGTCCGTGATCCGAGCCCAGGGTTCTCCAATCTGAGCATCCTGCATTGGCACTGCTGGAGTATGGATGGCTGTGCCCACTCAGAGCTTCCAACCCAGCAGGGCTGAATATCTGCACACACAAGGACCCAGGGATGCTGACTCTGGGGACCACACTTTGAGAACCCTGGTCTAGACCTCTAAGCATTTCCAGAAACGCTAATTCTGCATGTGCCGATACCTTGCAAGCCACCTGTCCATCTCAACGTCTGCCGCGCCTGCTCAGCATACACACCCCGACTTCTCCTTCAACCCCACCTCACCCTGCCCCCAACACAGGAGGATGCCGCTTGTCTCTTTAGGATACAATTTGAGGACACACTGGTTTAGGTTCAAATCCCAGCTTCACCAAGGGGCCTCAGGTTCATTACCTTCTCTGTGTCTCAGTTTCCCCATCTGTAAAATAGAGACAAGGGTACCTACCTCCTCGGGTGCCTCAAGGTCCAGTTAGAGAAGATCTGCAAGTACTTAGCCCAGCACAGTGGGGGCTTTGGTTAGCTGGCCTGGACTCTTTCTGTCATTTCTGTCTCTGGCCAGCTGGCTCCTGAGCGCAGTCATGGTGGCCTCTCTCTTGTCACTCTCTAGTCACACCTCCCTGGAGTCGAACACAGCCTGGGGAGTGGACATTTCAGGGAGCACAGCTTCCTGCGCCCTGGCACATTTCTGGGAGGGGCAATGGCGACTGCACTCTGCCTGTTTGCCCCGGACCCCTGCCCAGGCCTCCTCTGCTAAGGTCTGTATGGCCCAGCACTGTGAACCTAGAGAAGGATCCAGAATCTCTTCCAAGGGTTGTAAATGTAGCAACACCGGAAACTCCCCAGGGTAGGACTTTCAAATGCATCACGGGCCTGGCCCTTGCTGCTGCACCCCAGGGTGGGCATGACAGTGGCCCTCCTTTCTGTTGCAGATTCTGCCAACTAGGGATTAAAGTACTTCTACAAAACTGTACTTTCACTGAACACAATGTTTCATTCCCTAAACGATACAGTGTGGCAACTATCGACACAGCATCCACCACCTCATGTAATCCAGAGAGGACTCAAGTGTCAGGGAGGGTGCAGAAACGAACCTCACTTTATGCAAGGGGCATGGGCATCTGTGGACTTGAGCACCCTGGAGGGACCTGGGGCCAACTCCCTGCAGATGGCAAGGGAGGAGGACTGAACTTTTCCCCAGTCACAGATGAGGACGCTGCAGCCCAGGGAGAGGAAAGGATGTGCCCAGGCCCCAGGGCTCCCACCTTCACCAGGGTCCGGAGTAGAGAGGGGACAGTCAGGGGAGGCAGCGGGGCCGACCGGAGAGCTTCTCTGCTCTAGCATCTCCCATCATCCACGGTGGAGGACCCAGGGCCTGGCACTTTCCAGTCGATCATAGCATCTTTGTGACAAACGGCTCTAGAGTCAGGTAAACCCAGCACCCTTAGAAAAGGCTCAGAAGTTGGGCTCCCACCCCCACTTCCACGTCCTTTTCCTTCCCTTGTATTTTTCCACTAGAGATGCTAGGGTGTGGCCCCTAACAGCAGGGTGAGACAGCCCCACTGAGTTTGGAGGCCAAAGGGAAGCGCCCCAGGCCGGGCCGTGGGCGGACAGCGGAGGAGCTGGGCCCTGTATGGAGGCTGGGAGCCCCCGGCCGCCACTGCCCCCCACCGCAGCCATTTCCAGAGGTCTGGGGTGAAGATCAAAACGCGAAAGTGGCTGTCATCTCGCGCCTATCGCATCCCGCTAGGTGGTGGGGAAAGACATTTGGGAGCCCCGTGGGTGGCGCCGAGGGTGTGTGCTGCACTCAGCCATTAAAATGTTTTTACTGACTGCCAATAAATTGTAAGCCAATTTGAAAGTTGCGTGCTGGGCCCCGGAGCGAGTGCATTACGCACGGTCGAGGAAGGATCTCGGGGGCTCTTCTTGGGGGCGCAGGGTTGGGGGAGCACATTACAGTAGATTCTACACCGCCCCCCTCCACTGAAGCCAAAGTCGCTGCTCACCCGCCTTCTGCACAAAGTGCTTTCTGCCAGTCGGGGGGTCCTTTCAGGCCACCTGCCCTGTGCCTGACCCATGCTCAATCCACAGCTAATCCTTTAGAGTAGGCGTGGTCATCCCAGATTTACGGGAACAGAGGCCCTGGGAATTCAAGGGACCCACCCAGGTGAGTGACAGAGCTAGAGGGTCCCCTCAGATCTGCCTGATCCAGAGCTGATGTCCCTAACAGTCACCCTGACTCTCAAGGGAAACACCCCCCAGGTTTGACACAAAGGCCACTGGTAATGCAAATGTCAGCTGAGCGCAGGGACAGAGGAGAGGCCGGACCTCTTGAAGGCTGAACTCTGGCCACGAGCACCCGGTGCCCAAAGTGTCCGATGGCCAGCCGGCTTCTCTGCCCTTCGGGGGCCTGCAGAAGACTGGGGAAGGGGAGAGCATTGGGAGCCCCTCTGTTCCTGCGCCCCAGCCCCCAGCTTCTGTTTCCTCATCCACCTCCACCCAGGCCCCTCTCACTACTCAGACCGGCTGAACGTTGAACTTGGAGTCCAACAGGCCAGCTCTAAACCCCAGTTAGCAGCCACTTTTGAAAGGGGCAGCCCAGTACTGACTTCCTGTCCAGGAAGAAGGACTCTGAACGTGGTTTTTGGTTCAAATACATCATACAGTGATTCATATGCCCACACACGGGGCATTCTGATTTTTGTTCATTCTCTGATTTAACAAATACCTATCAGGCACCCCGTACGGCCACAAGCATTCGAGTTCAGCAATGAACAAGACAGACAAAAACACAAAGAATGCAGGCTCTGGGGACAGTGCAGTGAGGGAGCAGATGACATGAAAAGAGATGGAACTTGTCACCGATCCGGGGGTGGCAAAGTAGTGAGGGACAACCAGAGGGACCTGGGATCTCAGGAAAGGTGACACTCAGGACACCCCACATAAGGCTTCCTTTGTTCACGTAAATGACTCAACTATTCCTTCCAAAGCACCTCCAGGTACCAAGAGGCAGGTGCCACCCAGTGGGGAAGAGCTCTTACCTGGAGGACTCACTGCCAGTCGAGGGTGGTGACTCTAAGGTGTAGACGCAGATAATGAACTTTGGTAAATGTGTTCATCTCTCAGGGCTGCAGATAACAAATGACCACAGACTGGGCGCCTTGACAACAGGAATATGTCCCACTGATCTGGAGACCTGAGGTCTGAAATCCAGCTGTCAGCAGGGCCATGGCCCAGCCCTCTGGAAGATCCAGAGGAAAACCTCTCGTGGTTTCCTGGTGGCTGTGACAGTCCTCTGCCTCTGTGGTCACAGGCCGGCTCCCCGTGGGTCTGTGTCTCTGTCCACATTTCCCTCTTACAAGCACCCCCACCATGGGGTTAGGACCCTCACTGGTCCAGAGTGACCGCATCTTGCTCACATCTGCAGCCACGCTGCTTCCAAATAAGGTTGCCTGCCCGGGGACCAGGAGTAGGACTTCAGTATGCCTTTCTGGGGACACGATTCCAAACCACAAGGGTAACGGAGCCAGGAGGCAGCGGACCAGGATGCAATGACCTTACCTCTGCTCGCAGGCTTTTCCTATAGCCAGGCATCATGCTAAACACTGCATATGCTAACTCACCGAACTCTGCGCGAGCTCTGATGGTGGTTACTGCCATCTCCCGCCTCGCCACAGGAAGAAGCCCAGTGTCACCCACCCGGTCACCTGCACGCTTACCATCCGGCCGTGCTAGCGGGTTTCCATGGAGTAGGGGCCATTGCTCAGCACTAAGAAGATGCTCCGTCTCAGGAGCCCTCTCTTCTGGAGGCTTCCACCTGAGCTTGGCAGGAGCCGTGAGCTTTTGGCCAGAGTGAATATACTGCACCGCAGCTTTCCAAACCTGGAGCCGGGGTTCACAGTTCCCCTCCCCACAGAACAGTTGTTCAGACACCTTTGTTCTTTCTATTTATCTATTTTCAGTATTCTCTGGATTTCCGTTGTGCGTGGTGTTTTATTATCTTTATTTTTTTAGAAAGTGATTTTATTGAGATATTTATGTAGCATATGATTTATTTGTTTAAAGTGTACAATTCAGGGGCTTTCAGCATATTCAGAGTGGAGCCTCCACCCTACACTCAATCTTAGAATGTTGTCATCATTTCCCAAAGAAAAGGTGGACCCGTTAGCAGTCACTCCCCAGCATGTGTTGGTCTCAGGCAACTCTTCTTTCTGTCCCTATGGATTTTCTGGTTCTGGACATTTCATATAAACAGGATCATACGAAATGTGGTCTTCAGTGACTGGCTTGTCACGCTGAGATTAATGTTCCATGTTGTAGCATGGATTAGTATTTCATTCCTTTTCAATGCTGAATAATTTTCCATTGTGGATAGATCGCATGTGTTATCCCATTCATCAGTGGAAGAACATTGGGGTTGTTTCCAAATTTTCCCTCCCCTGAATAATTCTGCTATAAACATTCACGTGGAAGTTTTTGTGTGAACATATGTTTGTAAATTTATGGGTAGAAATACTGGGTGAAGTAATGAGCCTGCATTTCACCTTTTGAGGGATGAATGGCCAGTTTCCTACAGTAGCTAAACCATTTTACAGCGGCACAGGAGGGTTCCTGCTTCTCCGAATCCTTGTTAACACATATTATTATCTGTCTCTTAGGCTTAGCTATCTTCTTAGATATGAAGTGATGTTTCCTTATGGTCAGTAATGTTGAGCATTTTTTTCTTTCTTGGCAATCGGATCTTCTCTTTAGAGAAATCCCTATGTAGATCCTTCGGCCGTTTTCAGCTGGGTTCCTTATCTTCTTGCTGTTGAGTTGTAAGCTTTGTCTAATCTACATGCAAGTCCCCTATCACGTATTTAATGTGCAGGCTTTTTTCTCCCATTCTATAGTTTCTCATCTCCCTTTCTTAGTGGTGTTCTTTGAAGGACAAAGGCTTATAATTTCAATGGAATGGTTTTATCTAGTTTTTCTCTGACCTCCTAGTTAAGGAGATTTCACTGAATCCAACCTCACAACTTGCTCTACGCTTTTCTTCTAGTAGTTTGCATGGTTTTAGCACTTACGTTGAGGGATCTGGTGCAGAGCGGGGTGGTTGATGTCCAATTGTCCCAGCACCATTTGTTGGACATGCTGTCCCCTCTGGTGGAGTTCTCCGGGCAGCCTTTCTGAGAACCAGTTGACTGTGGCTGTGACGCTTCGTTTGGCACTGCCTCCTCTGTCTCGCTCTTCTCTGAGGCTTCCTTTGCACTCGTGCACTTTTTAGAGCCTTCTGCTCCCTCCCTTCCGGCTCTGTGACTCCCCAGATTTGTGACTTTGGGCACTGGGTTCCTAGGCAGCTGGCTTCTCTGTGACCAACTTCTCAAAATTTCCCATTAATAACAAAGATCCTCACCTGGGGCTGTGAGGACTCCCCGAAGGAAAGGGAGCAGGAGACCCCATGAGCCCCTGACTGGGAGGCCTGGCCAGGACCTAGGCTTGCTAGGGAGAGGGATTCTGCCTTCTAGAATCAGATTCTCAAACCTGGTTCTCTGGACTCCTGGCCCAATGCCCCTCTCTAGAAAAAGGAGTGGATTCTCAGGACCAGAAGTTGGAGCATCAAGGACCTCTCTTGACTTGGGAAGGAGGAATGTCTGTACCTCCTGGGGCAGTGGGGAGATGTAGGGCAGGGAGCAGCCCCTGTCCCCCTCAAAGGCTGTGCAAAACAGAGGCCACACAGCTCCGCTTCTCTGAAGGGTGACTGTGGGAAAGGGGGTTCAGTCTGCAGAATCCCCTTCCGAGAGGGCTGCACACTCACACTGCTGTGGGGCTGCGCCACCTCCCAGGCAGAGCCCACATGCTGCTGGGGTGTGTGGCTGACCGGTGGACGGAGGCAGCTGCTGAGATCCCTGGACCCCTGGGCAGAGTTGCTGAAAGCAAGATCGGAGCTGCATCCGCTCCCACCCAGGATGCCCGCTGAGTCGAAAATGATAGCTCCTTCCTGGTCTTGGAGCCTGAGCGGATGGGCTCCCTGCTGGACTCGGCTAATTACATCCACCGGCTCCAGGCGACTGCAGTGGCCACAGACTCCAGGGGGCCAGCCTGGCTGCTCCGCACAGGAGACTTGGGCAGGCTGAGATACAGGCCAGCCGGGCAGAGAATTCCAAGGGGGTGCTGAGAAGGAGAGATGTGAACTCAAACCTCCGCTCCAGAGCCCCACAGGGCCTGAGGGCCAAGAAAACCCAGGCAGGCCCACCTCCACTTCTTCCCTTCCCAGTCCCCCTCCCACCTCTCTGGGTGACCCATGTCCTCCAAACTGGAAAAGGAGGAGTCTGGATGACCCTCGACTGGAGATTTCTCCCTCTATTGTTAGGTTGGTCATAAATAAGGAGTTTAGCTCCACAGAGAGTTGAGGAATGGCTGAAGGTAAGGGCCTTGGATTCAGGCACCCACCCACCTAGTAGTAATAAAAGCAGCTAATGTTTATTGAGCATTTACTACACACCTGGTGCAGTTCTGCCTAGCACCTGCTACATCATTTATAACAGCCCTCGAAGCAGGTTCCATTACTACCTTCCCCATTTCATAAGTGTGAACACTGAGAAGTAAAAAAGAAAAAAAAATGTGCCGAGGACACAGATCTGGTAAGGGAGGCAGCTGGCTGGAGAACCCGTAGACCCAACCACTGCACTCCACCGCCTCTAACTGGAACGTGGCCTTTGATAGGTTATTCAACTCCCTGGGCCTCAGTTTCTCTATTGGCTAAAGAGAAGTCACAGAGGCATCTGCTGGGGCTGCAGTGTGACAGTCAGGAACTAGAGTCAGAGGGCACAGCAGGCTGTTAGAAGGGCAGAGACGACAGGGGTCAGCGCAGAGCTTGGGCAGCTGGACACGAGAGGCTTTTCCTACCAGAAAGCCCAGGGTGTGGGGGCCAACTGGAAAGACGGGGACAGATGTGGACACACAGCAGGACCTGGTGCTGGAAGATGCTCCTCTGGGAAGGAGGGCACCACCCCTGTACCACTGAGCAGATGGGAGCTATAGGAATGGGTCACCCTGGGGGTAGAGGCCCAGGGACCCCCTCGAGCCTCAGCCGCCAACTGAAACTTCTGCAGAGGCCCTCAGACAGGGGCCTGAGATGGCCGAGGCCAGAGAGGCCAAGTTCCTCCACGCTGAACGCGAATGTGACCGTAGATCAGATGCTGTCATCTTGAGCATCTGGAGCCAGCTGGGGGCCTGCAGGAAGCACTCCGCTCTGCCCGCCCACCTGCCTGACATGGGGCTCCCAGATGGAGGAGGACACCGGCTGAGAGCCAGTTCAGAGAGGGGCCAGACAGATGGGTTTGGGGCTCTGAGGAGCACTTTGAAGCTAACCGGGTCATCTAGCAAGGACGGTCACTTCCCAACTTCAGCCCCAAAGGTCTGAGCCTGCTGCCTGCCTCCCGCACAGATTTCCAGAACCCTCCCTCCCTCCTTCTCTGAACAGGGCCCTGCAAAGGCAGGCACCTGACAGCAGCCGGCTCTGCCCCAGCCCCAGGCCCAAGGCTTCCCTTGGCTGCCCTCTCACCTCCCCACATGCAGCAGGGCAGGTCCCCAGGCCCCAGGATCAGTAAGAGAACCAAGGGTATGCCCAGTGCCCCGCAGCAGGGAGCGAGGTGAGGCCTGACCTCAGGTCTGCTGGGAGCCAGAGCCTCTGACTTCCTGCTACACAGGCTGCCGGGAGGACAGGTTCACCAGCTCTCTGCTTGGGAGGCACGGGGGCAGCCTATGACCCCTGGATCAAGGGCTCCCAGACACAAGCCTTGACTTCACAGGAGGAAACAAAATGTTTGGGCTGGAAGTCAGCAGGTGGGGATCAGCATCCCCTTTTACAGAGGAAGGAAGTGGGTGCTCACGCAGGAAGAGCAGAGTTCGAACTCGATGCACTCTCCCCCCGGGGACTGAGTGGCAATGGAGAGATGGAGACGGAGGCTTTGAGGCCCCCGGGCCAGAGAGCAGACAGTTTTTAGTGTGTGTTTTGCCCCTGGGGCCGCAGAGCTGATGGTCACCCTCCTTCCCCCTGCACTCAGTCTTGCTGGGAGCTAGATGGGCCCTTTGCCCAAACAATATTTACAAGCCTCCCTCTCCTCTGTGCCGGCTGCGGGGGAAGGACTAAGAGTGCCCCTTCTCTTTCTTTTTTCTTTTCTTTTTTTAAAGAGAGAGAGGGACAGTGAGAGAGACAGAGACAGAGACAAAATCAGTTTTTATTTTAGTTTTTCATGTGGCTTTGGTAGCTGGGACACTTTGTTGAGTACACGGTGCTGGGGTTTGAACTCATGTACTCGCACATGCCAGGCAAGCACCGTAACCGCCAAGCCACTGCTCCAGCCCCCATCCCTTCTCTTTCAAGAGGCCCACAGGAGCTAGGGATTCATTTCAATCTAGGACAAACGATGAATTTTGCAGTTACAAGTGCCAATCATAGCTCCAGGCACTTTAAATATATTAAATCATTTAATGCGAATAAGCTTTAGGAAGTAGGTACTTCTATCATTCCTATTTCAATCAATGAGGAAACCCAGGTCCAGAGAGGTTAAATAACTTACCCAAGGTCACACAGCGAGTAAATGGCAGTCTCTTTTCAAACCCAGACCACCTGGCTCCAGAGCCTCTCTGCAACCTTACATAGAATGGCCATCGTCCCCTCCTGAGCCAGGAGGAACAGACTCATCTGCTCCATTGAATTGTCCAGACAGGTGGCTGCACCCCCCGAGGTGCTCATCAGCTCCCCAGACCTTCTGTGTCTCGCAAGGCCCCCTCTCCGTCTGGAGTGAGGTCAGCGCCAGCTCCCTGAGCCCCGTGAGGCGCGCCTGCAGGTGCATCATTAAACCCTGACAAGTGTTAGGTCAGCGCGATGCTTTATCCTCTCCACACTGGGGCTGGATTTAGTGGCTCCGGCAGAAGGTAAACGTCCCTCCCCGGACAGGCCCCTTAATTACAAGTGATATGTGGCTGTTGGAACTGCAGCGCCTCTGGCCCAGTGATTTAAGGAGCAGGCAGGAGGCTGAGGTTACAGGTGTTAACGGAGCCGTGTGCACGGCCTGGAGAGCGGAGACCAGGAAGGCACAGGGGGGCCACGGCAGCCCCAAAGGACACTGCCCACAGACACTGTGGGGGAGAGATCAGCAATCCCACCGCCTTGGAGAGAAGGGGAAACTGAGACCAGGATCACGCTATAAGCTGCATCGGCCTAGATCCGGTAGGCCCGAGTCTGCTGCTGACTTGCAGTCCATCCCTGACTCAGTTTCCCCACCTGTCCATGAGGATGCAGGGTTCATTCATCTGCTCCCCAGGAGCAATAATCACACTAATCTTCACAACATAAGCTGGTGTCCAGCCCTTCTACTCAGGCCTCCTTGAGCATTCCCTTAATTCCCACGACTGGCATTCCTGCTTCACAGGAGGGGAAACTGAGGCTCAGGGGGACACCCAAGTTCACATGGCTAGTGAATGACCAAAGGGACACCCTTAAGCCCCTCTCTGACCTCTAGGCTCTGGGAGGGCACCAGGAGAGTGCCCAGCGTCTACCCCCAAGGAGTCCATGAATGATGGGGGGAGGGGAGGTGGAAGGCATGGGCTCTGGGAAGTCCCACAGAAGGAAAATAGAAATGACGGGGGAGGACGAGGGTGCAAGTGGAGGGATGTGGGAGTTCCCGGGAGGGACAGTCTCCTCCCAGGAAGCTCCAGGAAGGCTCCCTGGAGGAGGTGGCATAGAGCTGGCTTTAGCAGGTGAGGGGGCAGGACAGGGGTACTGCAGGCAGAAGGAGCTTGTGGCCATGACGTGGAGACAGGAAAGCAAGAGCGTGGCAGGACCTAAGACGTGGGGGAGGGGACTAGATGATGGCCACAGCCGCACTCACCACAGGTGGGCAGTGTCCATGTGGGCTCTGTGGAACCCAATATGCCTCAGGACCCAGATGGGCACAGGGGGACAAAGGTGAGGGTAGACAGGGTATTGCCTGGGGAGCAATGGTGTATTTGAGGTCAAATGGTGGCTAAGGCCCCAGCACCTAGGACAGGGGCAAGGTCAGCAGGAGGTGGCACAGGTGCTGGATCTGAGACCCCACCCCACTCACCCCCAACCAAAACCCCTCTGTCCTGGCCAGCAGCTTCCTTCTGTGTCATCCGGTTCTTAAAAAGACACAACCGAATCAGCGCTCAATAGAGCAAGGGGAGCCGGTATTCTTGGTAGAACCCGGGAGATGGGGACACCTGCTCACCATATACAGGATTTGAAGCTCTTCACAGCAAAATGTCCAGAAGTTAATGGCTGACCGCCTTCCCACCAATGCCCTTCACAGTTCCTCCCCGGAAATTGCTTTCAGAGCAGCAAGCAACACAAATGATTTACTTGCCCTCTGACTCAGGAAATCAATCCTAAAACGCTGACAGGACAGGAAAAGTGGTGGCCACCATGGCCCCAGGGAAATCCTGCTGGAGGGAAGGCTCTGAGCTAGAGCATGGGGGTGGGGACTGGAGTGACCACAGCTGTGGAAGGATCGGGAGGCTGGCGTGGCACAGGGGCCTGGGTTCAAGGCCTCTCTACCGTTGTCCAATGTTGGAGAATGCGCGGACCCTCAGACTTTCTCTGCAGCACCCCTAACAGTTTAAACGAGGAACCGAGGACAGGCAGGGGGAGTCGCATAGAAATCCTGGTCAAAGCTGAACCTTCAGCTCTCGGATGCCTTTGCTCTCCAGGCACAATAAACCGATAAAACGGCAAGAAGTGCAATTTACCGCACGGTCACGGAGGGCCAGGCGCAGACACTGTAGAGTGCTGCGCTTTCCCCTGTGGTTGCCGGGCTGACCCGGAGCCGCTGCCGTTGCCAGCCATCAGGAGAGGGTGAGGGTGGGGAAAAGACCAGAATCTGAAACAGCCCGAAGATGAACAACCGCAACTCAAACCATGATCATTCCACACAAGCCAATGGAGGTGTCATCTCTGTCCCCTGGGCGAGGCCCAGAAAGCCAAGCAACCGCCTTTAAAGTCACATTGACTCTAAGAGAGGGACTGTGACTTTGGGGCTGGGCCTCCCAAGTCCCGGGCATTACGGCTAGAGTTAGTCCTGTTCTAAGCTCTACAGCATCAAGGCCCTGCGCGTGGAGGGTGGGTCACAGTCCCTTGGCCGGGGCAGATGGCAAGGAGTGACCTCCTGCGCCTGGCCCACTGCCCTCTGGCGGAGGAGCTGGAGCTGGGTGCTCCCACTGGGCAGGTCTACAGCAGGCTTCCGCAGGCTTCCAGAGGCTTCTCTCATAAAGCTGCTAATGCGGCACCTGGTGAAACCGCCCATGTGTGTAATATATACCTCTGGGGTGCGTTGAAAACATCCCCCAAATTGGCCAGCCTCGCTGCAGTTTAAAACGAATTCATGTCACACCCCATAGATTTCATCTGAAGAAACGGCACCTCGCGTAGGCTGAAGCACATTCCCTCCGCTGCCACATCAACCACGATGGTGCCGCAGAGCTGCCGTGGTCACCCACGCACAGGCCGCCTCCGGCCAGCCTAATTCCCATGCCCAGACTCGCACACTCTGGGGGCTCAGGGCTCACGTGGGATAGGCTGCTTAGGAGGCCAATCAGAAAACTTGGAACGCTGACCGGCAGCCAATCAAGGAGTGAGTAGAGAGCCGCACCAGCGGTGGGAGGCGGGGCTTTGGGAACTCAGGTCCTTTACCCCCAACCCTCGCATAGGCCAGGGAGGCTCCTGAGCACTCTCTCCCCTGTGCGCTGAGTCTTGGCGCAGCCAGGCTGCTGTCTTCCGGTTCCCTTGAGCCTGGACTGCTTATTGAGCACCTACTGTAGACCCAGCAACACCAGGAGCCGCCTTACTACCCGGAATGTAGACCTGAGCCAAGTGGCGCAGGCGCAGGTCCAGGCCGAGGTTGTGGGTTGTGCTAGTTCAGCCCCGGATGGCTGGGGTCGGCAATGGGGCTCAAGAATGTGCGGTTCCGTCCAGCCTCCAGGCGATGCCTGATGCTGCTGGTCCAGGGTGCGAGCACCAAGCGAAACGAGTGGTTAGAAACCAGCGCGGGGGCAAATCCAGCTTCCGCGCAGTCTGTGGCCAGGCCACCCCACTACCCTTGTGCGTGGGCATCAGCGGTAACCGAAGCTGGGAACTGGATCCTGCTGGGCCCGGCCTCGCTGCTCACGGCCTCCCTTGCACGCTGCTCCTCCTCCTCCAGCATCCCTCTGTTCCCCCAGAGCAGCCAGCCAGAGACTCCAGTTGGGGTTGTTAATTTTATCTTCTGCCACAGCGAAAGCACAACAGCTGGCAGGGGAGGGGCGAGGCAGGTGAGCGGGTGCTGCCAGCGGGCTCCCCGTGGCGGGGAAGCGGTGGGTGGATCATGCGGGCTGCTAGGCGCCCATGTCGGAGCGGGGAGGGTCCCGGGACAATGGCACCCACACTGGACCCCATACGCCCCAGCCCTTCTTCATCCCTTCTGCAGGGGACTCCCAGGACCAAGTTCATGTTTGGTGGGGGGAGGTGCTCAGCTCCGCAGCTGCTACATAAAAGGGCCCATTGCAGCCGAAGCAAGCACAGACGCTGCGTTTATCTCTCTTGTCACTGACGGTGGCTCCATTTGGGGACTTTTTGTCAGTGTTTTTCTCCCTTGGCTGCAGTTACGACTCAGCTCAATATTTAATTTTCCCATAAACTGGAGTTGCTCTCCGCCCCGCACCTATAGCTTTGTTGTTGTTGTTGGAGACCCCCTCCCATGGGTGGGATCTGTCTCCTCAGTCTTTGCTGGGAGATTTCAGCCCCTCTCACTGGGCGGGGACTGGAGGGTGGGACACCTAGGCCCCGCCCCTCCCTCCTGCAGCAAATTCTGTGTGCCAGGCCCTTGGGATGTGGCCAGAGACTAAAGGGTTCCCCTGCTCGTGGTGTTTGCGTTCTGGTGGGCAGTGTCGGAGAAAAACCAGCCTGGGAAACAGTTTCTGAAATCAATGGAAGTTATAATGCACCTTTCGAAGAAACGGAGCACACGATAGAGAATA
>PVKS010012679.1:27369-53137 GCA_004027875.1 Aplodontia rufa
CCCCACATAGCCATGCCCCCGAGCAAAAGACTAAGGAGAGGAGGCCGCAGATGCATAGGGACTGGGGCTGCCCTGCGCTTTGGGTGTTCATGGAGAAAAACAGAAAAAGAGAGAGAGACAGGGAGAAAACCCTGAGTGTGTGGCGATGGGGGTGGGTTCCGTTCAGAAGGTGGAGAGGGGGGGAGCCCCTCTTCCTGGATCTTGTGGGACTCCCCCACAGCAAGCTGTGCACCTGGAAGCAAACAGGAATGGAATGGAGTTACTATGTGGCAGGCTGGCTGGAGCTCTGAGGTTGGGTTAAGACAAAGAGCCAGCTCCCCCACCCCCACTCCCCAGGGAACACACAATGTAGTGCAGACAGGTGTGGACCCAGGACAGAATGACAGAGGGCAATGAGTATGACATACACAGGGTGCTCCAGACACTCAGGGGAAATGCCCTGACCCAGCCAAGTCCAGGAAGGCTGCCTGGAAGAGGCGATAGTTAGACCAGCCTTAGAGGACAGGGTGGAACTAAGCAGTGAAAGGACCAGAGAAAAGCAGGGGTCAGCGTGGCTGCAGCAGCGGAGGCTTACTGCAGAGGGTGCTCTCTTGAGCCACATCTTCAAAGAGCAGAGAGACACTGCTGGAGTCGTTGAGGGGTGGGGGGATCAGGGGATGTGAGACCAAAAAGAAATAAATACAGGGAACATGGAGGGACATTTATATTCATGGACACTTTTATATTAAGAGGGTGGTTTTCTCCTGTTTGAAATACGGTGTAATGATGAGCAGCTGAGTGAAAGGCGATGCACTCAGCAGAGCAGCCACGCTGGGAGGAAAGAAGGGATTTTGTGCAAGTGACATAATTATGAGCTTGTCTGTCCCCTCCCCGGTCCCTCCCCAAAATCTAATTGAGCACCTCCCCATGATAAATGGCACTGGAGCAGGGGCGTAGAATAGCACCGAGGAGCAGGGGAGATCCTGGCTTCCCAGACACCGGCCACTCCCGGGAGGTACAGAAGTGCCCCTGCGTGGCCCTGTCCATCAGGGGAGGGTGTGGGCAACCGGAGAGGGGAGGTAAGTGGTGCTGATCTGCTTGTTCAGCACTTCGCTGCTCATAGGAGGCTGATGTTCACTTTCCCCTTTGCTTCTCCTCTCAAAACCCCTGGGAGCCCAAAGGGCAGGGTGTGTCCCATGAAATCCATTTCATAGACAGGAAGACTGCTGTCCGGAAGAGTGGACCCGTTCGCCCTGAGATCCTCCTCTGGACGGGCCGGCCCCTCTTGGAGCTGGGGCCCAGAGGGGCTGCCGGGATGGGGTGGGTACCTTGGCGGGGAGGATACTTGAACTCTGGTGGTCACATTTAGAGCTGGACACAGGGCAGATTTCTCTGTCCAAGAACCCTGGGGTTTCCATCAGATCAGGTTGGTGTCCCCAAATTGCAAAGGCCACAGGATGATTTACAGAGCAAAGGAGAGCCACCCACATTATCTCCAGAGTGAGCTACGATGACCGAAAGAAAGCTCTGCTTGGGAGCTGGAGACGGGCAATACCTCAGAGTTAATTTCATAAATCCCATCACCAGGCCATCACGCACTGTGTCCCTGTTAACTGCCGAGTCTACAGTAACTTCAGCTCCTGTCTCCCTTCATGGCTGAGGAACAGGAGCCATGGACGTTAGCTGTGACCTGCGGCTGGGGCGGACAGGAAGCCGCTTCACCTCGCCTGATGCTAGACAGAATTCGTCAAGGAAACTTCTAGCAGCAATTCTCTCCACTTAAGGCAGAGTGAGAAATAAACCCCCTGGCTCACGGGTGGGGAATTCAGGGGAGTTTCATGGTGGTGTCTTTTTTTTTTTTTTAAAGAGAGAGAGGGAGAGTGAGAGAGAGAAAGAATCAATTTTATTTAGTTTTTCACATGGCTTTCGTTGCTCTGACACTTCTGTGTACGTGGTGCTGGGGTTCGAACCCACATACTCGTGCATGCCAGGCAAGCGCTGGAACTGCGAGCCACTGCACCAGCCCCCAGAAGCGAATTTTAATTCAGAAGCTCTTTCCATTTCTAGGTTCTTCCTACTCCTATGACAATCACAAGGACTACAGCCATTCATCCCTTCCCCAAGCAGACTGTGCCTCCTGGGTGACTCAGAGGGTCATCAGTCGACTGTCGCCCAGGGGTGTGGTGGATGCGTCCCTCCGCCTGCCCCTGGAGCACTGCACAGGTGCCTCTATGGCAGCTCTGGAAGGCCACAGGAATGGCCCGGAAGCAGGATGGGAGCCGGGCGCTTTATAGCAGGTGCTTTGCTATTCTGTGCTACCTGGATCTCCTCTAAGTGCAACTGAACACCGCTGGTGGCCTCACTCTAGACTGCCCAGCCTGTCTTGGAACTTGGGGTGATTCTTGTCCGGGAAGTCACATGGGCCTCGTGTCCACAGCTGGTTGGACTGTCTCTGGATGGACACTGTTCTTGGGCTAAGAAACTGATCCCAAGCACAGGGCACAGAAAAGACTGCTTGATTTTTACCTGTGCAGGGAAGGGGAAGCGGATGGGATGGAGGAGGACTAAGGATGGAGCTGGGGCTAGGGAGAGATGGGCAGAGGAGATGGGAAGGAAACTGGAGTTGGGGGCATGGAGACAGAAATGAGGACAGTGGGGGACGGGAATGAGGCTGGGGAAGGAGGCAGAGAGGAGGCTTGAGATACAGATGGGGCTGGGTGGAGATGGAGATGGGGTCAGAGAGAGGGAGGGACGAGCAAGCCTGGGAAGCAGGGGGCTGTGGGACAGAGAGCTGCACTCAGTCTGGAAGGGACAGAGGTGTGTGGGGCGGAGCTCGGTGTGCAGCCAGGGCCTCCCAAGGTGTGCGCTGTTTTCTGACCGCCCGCACTCAGAGCCCTCCTCCCATTGACACAAAGCAAGATGCACAGTGACATTTTTGCAGGACACAGAGCCAGAGACCCCGCTGACGGGGAGAGCGTGGGAAGCCCGGGCTGTCCATGCTGATATTAGCAGCTCTGCTGTCTCATCGACTACACGACTGGAACCCGTTATTGTCTTATGAGCTTGATTAACTGTTTGTATTGCTAACACCTGCTCAGAAATATAACGAGGGACAGGAACACAGCTCCCAATCAGGGTCTGCGTGGGTGGCATGCGTGACTCGGGTGCAGATCTCTAGAATACATGTGTGTGTGTTGGGGGGAGGGAGGAGCCCCGTGCCATGCAAAGGACCTGGCCAGGACGCGGAAGCCTGGGTGCCAGTCAAGGCCCTGCCGTTGACTTACGGTGTGACGGCAGGCAGATGGGTCCCTCTGTCTGACCTTGGTTTGCTGTAAAACAAGAAGTCTGCATCAGAGCCGTCCAACAGAAATATAATGCAAACCACATATATAACTGTAAGTTTCCTATAAGCACATTAAGAAAAGTTTTAAATTAAAAAGTCAGATTAATTTTAATATTTGTCCAACCAAATATATCTAAAATATCATCATGCCAACATGTCATTAGTAAAGAAATTCGAATGACATCTCTTATGCTCATTTTTTAAAAGTTAAGGCTTCAAACTTGGTGTGTATTCTGCATTTCCAGCATTCATGAACTTGGACAAGTCACATTTCAAATACCCCTGGCATGAGTGGCCACTGTGTTAGTAATGCCCACTTAGGGCATTTGCTAGTCCCCTCACTAATCTACGAAATGCTCCCGCTGGTCTTTGAACCTTGGGTAGTCCGATCTAGAGCCTCCTCTCTCAACGCTTATCCTAAACTTTCTCCTTTATGAATCAGGATACAGAGCGGGGCATGTAGCTCAGTGGTAAATTCCTTACCTGGGTTCCACCCTGAGCATCACAGATATAGTGAGACAGGTAACATTAAGACTGCTAACTCGCACTGCCCGCACCTCATTTACTCCTCAGTGAGTTCTCTAAAGGAGATTCTAAGTGTCTGATCTCTGCCCAGTGAAGGCGAGGAAGAATGAATGAGCAATTTGAAGGTGCCTGCTGCCTAGCTGTGAGCTTCTAGAACTCTTGCAGGTGGTGCGTACCCACACCTGCACGCATGCCAGTGTCTTATGCCCAGCTCTAACTGGCATGGTCCCTAACCTTTCAGACAGTGAATCAACTACAGCCACTCACAAAAGAGGCATTTCTGGAAGTCAAGATGTGCGGGAAGCGAAAGTTCCCGGTGGCCAAAACGTCCACGTAGGCCTACAGGTACCTGTTGGTACGAGTCCCTTTTCCTTCGGAAGGCTGAGCTGGGCTCCGGAGCCAGACTGCCTGGGTTCCGATCCTGGATGAGTCACAGCACCCCATCAATTCTCCCATCCATAAAGTGGAGACCAGCAGACCCACCTCCCAGACCAAGGTTGTGTGTGAACAGAACGCATGCTGGCTGAGCCCTGGCTCATCGAGTAGCCCGTGTGGCTTCCTGCTGTGGAGTCCCAGTTTCCCATCAAGCTCTGGAAAGTTAGATTGCAGAGTCTGCAACTTCGGGGCGACTGAAGTATTCCGGTGCATTTTTCCCTTCTTGGAACTGTTACCCCACTTACCATCTGCTTCTTGCGATCTTACACTTAATTACACTCCTCCATCTATTGTTCTCCGCTGTTTCCTGTTTGTTCTGCTTCTCTTGCCCGCAGCATGCGGTGGCTGCCTGAATGGCTCATACCTGACTCCACTTCACTGTGCCTTAAAACAGAGTGGCCCGCCTGTCTGTCGCCCCCGGCAGATCGTAAGCTGTTCAATGCTGGGTGCCGGCAGTGAGCCCCGGGCACCATGCCCAGCACCTAGTAGGTGTCAGGAAGTGTCTGCTGAATTTAATTAAGCTTAACTGGATCCCAAAGCCCTGCAGGATGAGAAGGCCCACATCCCTTCATTTCTTCTTCTTCACCTCTGCATGTGGCCCAAGGCTGGGAAGCAGGAACTTACGGCCTTTCCCAAGCGAAGTGCTGAGACTCTGGCTCCCGTCCTGCCCACGAGGAGGAGGTCGGCGTGATTCTAGAGGGAACATGAGTTCCTATCATGTGCTGAGGCCCCTCGTATCCACTAGCTCACGTTCCACCCTATAACTGGGTCTGCCTACCACGACTCCCGCTTGACAGACTAGAGACATAGCTCTTAGCTTTGGTGACGTGCCAAGGACATGGGATGCTAGTGACCCCGTTGGGATTTGGACTTGGGAGTGCCTGAGGGTCAGGAGGTGCCCTTTCATGTACACCACAGTGCCGGAGCATGGGGCAGAGGAGGGAAGGGAGGTGGATTGTTGGGAGGGCTGCTGTCTGCAGAGGGCTAGTTCACGGAAGCAAGGCAAGGAACTCTATTCTAGCCAGCAATCAAAGCCATCGGCTTCTGCCTGCTGCTGCCCCATGGTGTCTAAGCTGCGTCCTCTCCAGCCGAAACCCACACTATTTTTCTTTCCATCCTTTTTTTTTTTTTGTACCCAAGATTGAACCCAGGGGTGCTCAACCTCTGAGCCACATCCCCAGCCCTTTTGAGACAGGATCTTGCTGAATTGCTTAGGGCCTTGCTAAGTTGGTGAGGCTGGCTTTGAACTCATGATCCTCCTGCCTCAGCCTCCTCCTCACTGGGATTAGAGGCATAAGCCACCACACCCGGCCCACACTGTTTTCAGTCTCTTCAAAACGTGGTCCATCATGTCTTAGCTCTTCCTTAAAACTCTCAGCAGCTCGCTCTGTTCTCAGGAGAAAGATGAAAAACTCAGAGCCAGCCCCTACTGTGAGCCATCACCAGGTCAGGAGCTCTGTCCCAGCCCCACAAGCCCCTTGATCTGCCTGGCACCCCCAAGCCCACACCAGGTCTTTGCACGTGCTGTTCAGCCACCTGCCTGCCGCATGCCACTTCCTCAGATCAGGCCACAATGTGGCTCCTCCAACAGTGACTTATCAGAGACCCTGGGTCCCCTTTCCACACTGTGACTTCTCCCGGAGCCTCATGCACTGTTCTTTAATGTCACCCACTTCCTGCTGGGTGCAGCCACAGAGGGCAGGGCCGGGGTCTGCGTTCCCAGGTGGGGACCCCGTGTGCACCATGGACAATGCCAACAGCACCCTTGCAGTCCTGAGACACTTGCCTTCCCTGCCCCAGCACCTGAACCCCTTCTTGAGCAGCGTCTTCTCCGCTTTCCTTGACGCAGCTCCTCCCACTTCCATCCAAGTGGTGGCCGCTGACGCGCCAGCCCCCTTCAGCCGCTACCAAGCCCAGAACTTCACGCTGGTCTGCATCGTGTCTGGAGGGAAGCCTGCGCCCACAGTGAGTGCCCCTGAGACCCCCAGCCCTCCTGGCCTGCTGGCCACCGGCTTCCTGCAGGTGTCCCCCAGGGAGAGGGTGGTCAGCCCACGTGACTCCAACCCCCTGCGTGGGGGGCACAGAGGCATGGTGGGCAGTGATTGGGGACACAGACAGAGGGGGCAGTGGGAGGGGGCACAGAGGCACGTGGGGGCAGCGCGAGGGGCATAAAGGCATGGGGGGCAGCGCCAGGGACACAGAGGTGGGGGCAGTGGGAGGGGGCACAGAGGCAAGCTGAGGTCCCAAGACAAGAGTTGGAGAGAAGATAGCTTCAAAGCCACCAGATACAGAAAGCAGGACGTGACCCCACATGCTCTCCTTTGGACCCCATAAAGAGGTCCAGTCTCCCTGAAATCAGAGGATCTGGTCTTCTGTACCCAGAGAAAAACTCCTTTCCCAGAGGAAACAAAGAGAGGCTTCTCCCAGTCCTGGGGCTGTAGCCAGACACCTGTCCCCGGCCCCACCTGCCTGGCTCCCATGAAGACCTGGTGACAGATCTCCAGCTCTCTCTGTCCCTCTCTCCGTGTTCCTCCCCTCCTCGTCGCCTCACATTCCAGGCATCTTACGTTTGTCTGGGACGTCAGAACTTGAAAGAAAGTCTTTGAAATAAATTACAAACCTGCTTTTGAAGCACTTAAAAAAAAAAGCATAGAAAGGGGAAAAGAAGAACAAAGGGGCCCCAAGCTGGCTACTGTGTGCTGAAGAGATTCTTGTTTGGAGTTAGGAACTCACACAGGTTCCCTCCTGCAGCCCAGATTCATCTACCCCGTCCTCCCCACCTCCTTCGCCCCCACAGCCCTCGCCTCCCCCCACCTGCGTCCCAGAAAACCACTTCCTGCCCTCTTCTCTCACTGTCCCCTATCAATTTATTTATCTGATTTATTAAAGATACACCCAGTCCCCGCAGGCCTCTGGGCACATGTACCAAAATAAAAGGACAGCAAATTAAATTAAATGTCACTTCTCAAAACTTGAATTCCCCATTAGCAGAGAAAGGGAGAAGATGTTGCTCTCACCTCATCTCCGTGCCAACCCCCCACCCCAAGTACACAGGCATACACATGCGCGCACACACTCTTCTTTCTTGCCCTTCCAACATCTCACTTAAAGGGGTGTGTGTGTGTGTGTGTGTGTGTGTGTGTGTGTTACTGTGGATTGAACCCAGGGGCACATAACCACTGAGCCACAACCCCAGTACTTTTTATTTTTTTGAGACAGGGCCTAACTAAGTTGCTGAGGCTGGTTTTGAACTTGCGATCCTCCTGCCTCAGCCTCCTGAGCCACTGGGATGACAGGTGTGTTCCACCACACCTGGCCAACATCTCATTTAATCTCTAGTGCCTATCCATTTCCTTCTTGTCCAAAGCCCATTTCTCTACATAGTTTTATCAGCCCCACCAAGTAGATCTTCCTCTTTACAAGTGGGGAACCCAAGCCTCAGAAAGTCTCCCCAGTTGGCAAACGAGCCTCAGCCAGAAGGGCCTGCACACATGTCCAACGCGCCATCCTGGCTCATAGGGTCAACCTAGAAGGGCACCAGGAGGAGCAGGCTCTGGAAGAACCGGTGCCGTGGCCAGTTCGTCTGAGAGCCCATCGGGAGGTCAAGGTCATTCACACGAAATTTTTCCTCACGTCCTTCTTGCAATTTCAGGTTTATTTCAAACGAGACGGGGAGCTCATTGACGCAGTGCCCCTATCAGAGCCACCGGCTGTGAGCTCCGGCCCCCTCCAGGACAGCAGACCCTTCCGCAGCCTGCTGCACCGTGACTTGGATGAAACCAAGATGCAGAAGTCGCTGTCCCTCCTGGACGCAGAGAACCGGGGCGGGCGTCCCTACACGGAGCGGCCCTCCCGCAGCCTGACCCCGGATCCCAGCCTCCTCCTGCAGCCCACCACAGAGAACATCCCAGAGACTGTCGTGAGCCGTGAGTTCCCCCGCTGGGTCCACAGTGCTGAGCCCGTCTACTTCCTGCACCACCGCCGCACCCCGGGCAGCGATGGCACCGTGGAGGTGCGCGCCCTGCTCACCTGGACACTCAACCCGCAGATCGACAACGAGGCCCTCTTCAGCTGCGAGGTCAAGCACCCGGCGCTGTCGATGCCCATGCACGCAGAGGCCACGCTTGGTAAGGCTTGTTCAGGGGCCTGCAGAGCTGGGTGTTGGGGGCTCTGGGAAGAGAGGAGTGGGCAAAGAGGAAGCGGCTCAGCCCTCCCCGCGCCAGGACAGAGTCGGGGTCCTCTGGGGTTTGCTGACCACATCGGAGAAGTGGGAGGTCCCGGAGGCCAGGGCAGTTTGCTGAGGTGAAGCAGCAGCAATGGAGGCCACCGAGTTTGCTGGATAGGGTCAAGGTCACAAGAAGCCAGGGCCAGTTTGTTGGATCAGGGAGAGGAACCCAGAGGTCACAGCAAAGTCAGTTGAGATTTCGAGATCATAGTCAGGAGCTTGGAAGTGACAAGGAGGTTTTCTGGATTGAATGAGGGACCGGTGGGCTCGGGGGACACCCAGGACTGGGGACAATGTCATTCCAGTTTCCACTTTTTACTACAAGGAAAACCCTGCCGTCTGTGGGTGTGCACAAGGTGGGTACAAATGAGAAACTGGACGCCCCACGGCCGCACCCCTGCCTGGGATCTGCTTCCTCTTCCTACAGAGCCCCAGGGCGGTTGCCTGTGAGCTGAGTCCTCCCGGGCTTCTCCCAGCTGAGTTGGAACAGGGCAAGGGGGAGGTGTGGAAGTCTCCCCTCCAGAAATGCATAGAGGGCAGGGTCAGGGAAGGACACAGCGACCTGTGTCCCTTTGAACCCTGATCTGCAGGACACAGCAGCTCTTCCCTGAGGCCAAGATGCCTGGGTTGTCACCTAAGGTCCTGCAGTGCTCAATGGCTGCTCAGAGCCATTCACAGCCTCTAGCTCGGGCCTCTAATAATCAAGGACAGGAAGCAACATCCAGGAAGGGTTGGGACTACAGCCTGTGTCAGGGGAGCCAGAGTTTTCTGCTAGTCCAAGAGAAAGCCAGACACCTCCTTCACATCAGACCCCAAGGGAAAGGCTTTCGCGTACTTTGGTGCCCTCTGCGTCCCAGGGTCGTTTCCAAGAATTGCTTCCTTCAGTTCTCACGGGCAGGAGTTGGCTGTGGGGTCCCATCTTACAGATGAGCAAGACTGAGGCTCAGGTTGGTGCCCTAGGACCTGGGTCACTTACTCGTATTAGCAGAGCCTGGTCCATGGCTTTCTCCTGTCCCCACGATGCCAGCCACTAAACGCTCAGCCCTGCCCCAGGTGCCCTTGGCTGGCTGTGGGGCTCGTTCCCCGAAGACCCTTTAAAATGGCCCTTTGATCCGCACAGACCACCTGCACACACAGAAAGTCATAGGACTAGCACCTCCACAGCACCGTTATTGAACACGTACAGTGCGCAGGATGGTTGCTTTCTTGTGCTGACACACCAGATGCTCATGGTAAGCCAGCAAGGCAGCCTAAGTTATTACCTCTGTCACAGATAAGGGACCAGGCCCAGGGAGGTTACTCGAGGGTCAGGGAGGGACACTGCCAGGCATTGTCTGTGCTTGAGCTCACTCCCTACCTCTTTCCAGCATCCATCTGTCCAAGGCTCCACCTCCTGGGTACCATGGACCTGTGTTATTCAAGGGGCATCACAAGGACCCTATAGGGCCAGGCCTGTGCTTGGTGCTGGGCTGCTCAGATCTCTCCCTCTGGACAGCCTTCCCTTGACCCTCTATCTTGCCCTAGTCCCTTCTGCCCAGGCAGACTTCATCTGGCTGCACGTCCCAGAGCAGCCAGGGGGGAAGCACACACTTCCCGAGGGCTGGCCCCCTCGCCCCACCCCACTAAGACACAGCAAGCCAGTTGAGGGTTTCAGATCCACCAGGGAAAGGAGAGCTGGGTGCCCCACCCCAAGCCACAGCAAAACCCTTGCCTGCCCCTGCCCCGGCCCCAGGTGCTCCCTTGCCTGGAGCCACCCCTGTGGGCACCCACACGCATCAACAGAGTGAGGGAAAGAAAGGGCATTCACAGGCAGTGGACACAGAGGGCCACATCTGGGCACCCTGGGGAGGTGGTGACTTGGGGGCCACCTCAGGGCCACCGAGCAAAGGGGCCTAATTGGGTAAGTGAATAAAGACAGCTCTGGCTTCCTAAAGCCCAGGCCTCTTGTGCCTCTGAGCGTGTTTTCTGACCTGTTGATGGGAGAATACGGGCTTACGGCGTCTGTGCTGGGCAGGCTCCATGCAAGAGCTTCCTCAGCAAATAGCCTTGCGACAGTGCCGTGGCCTCGCAAGGCCACTCAGCGACGCTGTCCTTACTCCCATTGCATGGACAAGGGACCCTGGCTTAGAGTCAGCTTCCAGAGCCCACCTTCCTAACCACTGTGTACAGCACCCGCGTGGCCGGTCTATGAGGATGCATGAACAGGGGTGGTGCTGTGGGCTGGAGGGTGCTGGGTGGCACATCTTGCCTGCACTCTCAGGCACCCGGCACTGGGCGAGACTGGGTGGGGAGACGACCTAGGTGGACAGAGCCCACGCATTTGGCAAGGGCTTGTTTCCTGCTGTGGTCCTTTGCTCCTGCCGTTCCCTTATGGGGGAGGTTGGTGGCAGTTCAACGCACCCCCTCCAGGAAGCCCCTTGCAGGCCTCCCGGCTGTGCCTCTCCAGCACCGTCCTACCAGCGTTGCAGCTGCCTTATGATCGGGACCCGATGCCTGGCGATCCTGGAACCCCTCTCATAGACGGCAACTCATTCTTCCAGCCATCGAGCCAGAGGCCGGGGACCACCCATGCTCCCACTCTCTCCTCGTATCCCATGTCCAAGCATCGTCCAGCCCTGGCACAGCAGTCCAGAATCCATCCCAGCCTTGCTCCATCTTCCAGACCGGCCCCTTTCCCGGTGGCCTGCAACCACCCACCCAAGCATATCATCGGTTAACACTTCGACCGCTACAGTCACCTCCACACCGCCTTCTGCTCCCTTCTGTCCTCCACCCAGCTTGATCTCCTTAAAATATAAATCAGATTGTGCCTTGCAGGTGCACCTGCCCCCAACCCTCCCAGGTAGACAAAAGATTTATAGAGCAGAACAGAGCCCAGAAATAGGCCCACATGCACAGATTCAATTGATTTTTGACAAAGACCCTCAGGCTACTGAGTAAGGAGAGAGGAGTCCTTTAACAAATGGCCCTGGAACAGCTGAATGCACATAAGGGAAAACTGGACCTGGACTCCGGCCTCACACACATGCAAGTTAATTTGAAATGAATGATAGACTTCAGCGTAAAAGCCAGTGTCGTAAAGCTCCTGGAACAGAATGTCGAAAAACATCCGTATGACAACGGGGTAGCAAGGAACTCCTACAGCAGTCGCAAAAGACTCAAAATGAAAAATTGAAGATTGGCTGGTTGGGCTGAATCAAAATTCAAATCTGCTTGTCAGAAGAACTCTTTAAGAAAATTAAAAGGAAAACTACAGAATGAGAGGAAAGCGCTCTAAATGCACATATCTGCAAAGCATTTGTACCCAGGATGTATGGATAACTGCTGCGCTTCCATTATGAGAGACCACCCACTTTTTAAGTCAAATTGACAAATGGCCAATAGGCTCACTGACAGGGTGTGTACATTACGAACTGGGAAAATGAAGATTAAAACTTCAACGAGAGAGTATTTTACAGCCATTAGACTGGCTAAAATAAAATTTTTTAAATTATTTTATTTTTTGCTGTGCTGGGGATGGAACTCAGAGCCTGGTACATACTAGGTGCATACTAGGATGTGCCACTGAGTCACATCCCAAGCCCAACTGGCTGAAATTTTAAAAGTTGACAATCCCAAACGTTGACGAGGAAACAGACCAATCAGAACCTCCCTGCACTGTTGGGAATATCTCCAACACAACCATTTAGGAAAACCAATAGTTTCTTTCAAAGAAAGAGAAACTCCCCCTCCTTGAGCAACAGTTCCACTCCAACATATTGATCCCAAAAATGAAAAACATGTTCACAAAGATTTGGACCTTAATGTTCACAGATTTATTCATAGCAACAACAAAATATAAACCTTGATAACTCATATGCCCTTGGTTAGCAAAATGGATAAACAGATTGATGGCATGTTTATATAATGAGATGCTTCACATCCTTTCAAATGAATGAAATTCTGAACCAACAGTGTAAGGAAAGTGGCGAATGAAGGAAAGAAAGAGAGAGGAGAGCAGCG
Source organism: Aplodontia rufa (assembly GCA_004027875.1). NCBI lineage: Eukaryota > Metazoa > Chordata > Mammalia > Rodentia > Aplodontiidae > Aplodontia > Aplodontia rufa. The sequence goes on from PVKS010012679.1 coordinate 39,879, forward strand.
GCTCACGGTAACACAGGTTTATTCGGGAAGAATCTGCAGAATGGGGCCCCGTGGAGTCTGGGACCCACCTGCCGCTTACAGCCTGGAGTAGATATAGAGAAAATGAGGGGGAAGGGGATCGAGGTGTGAGTTTTCCGGGTAAAATGGGAGTTTCGGTAGAGAGTGACTTTTCTGATAAGGGCCTGAGTCAGTACATTTGGAAACACTGAGTAGGGGGTTTGCCGTCGGGCTCGAGTGATTTCTAGTAAACAGGGATGAATCAAAACAACATTAGGTGAGCAAAAGAAGTCAAATAACAAAGAGTACGTACTGCACGAATCCATTTATACGAAATTCCAGAACAAGCGCACAAATCTGTTGAGAGAAACTGAGCAGTCTTTACCTACGGGCAGTGGAAATTAATGGGAAAGAAACACAAGGGACACTGGGGTGATGGGAATGTTCTAGGGTTTGACCAGGATGGTCATTGTACCCATTCCCCTGTGTCAAAATTCATCAGATTGTTCACTTAAGAACAGAGCATTCCCCTATGGGTAATTTTTATCACAATTTAAAAATATATGAAGAAAGATGGAGACCCAGTTCACCCGGCCACCATCTCCTCCACCCAAGACGCTTCTCTTCCATAGCTCTCCCTTCTGCTCCATCTGCCCCAGGTACTGTTATGCCTGATCCATGAGACCCCCAAACAAACCACCGCAGAGCCAGGCATCCCCCGCAATCACACAGGGGTTTATTGAGTGCAGGCTCGAGCTGGGTCCACTGTCCAGCACTCCGACGCAGTGGGTGGAGGAGAGCGGCCCCGAGACTCAGAGAGCCAGGGTTTATAAAGGAAAATTCTGCAAGCTGGGAGTTATGAGCCTTGGCGTTCCAGGATTGGGTGAAGGCAGGTGGGAGACTGTGACCTTTGCTGTTGTTGGCTATGGGCCTAGGGGGGTTTGTGTTTTTACCACAAGGACATCCAGACCCTATAGGTAGTTGTTTATCAAGGTTTTCTTTTGGCTCCGGCGGTGGGTTTACATTCTTAAGTTGTTTTTATGGCCTAGTAGTGTCTCCCAATAGAGGCAGTTTTAGGTCATGCTGCTCCCCGTGTGAGTGCTCTGGACAAGATGGAGTTTGTCCAGTTCTCACATTAACCCCATCCTCACATTGCCCCCTCTTCTTGTTACTTAGAGGTCCCAATCATGGGCTTCATTAGGACCCTTTCAGGAAAGATGACCATCAGTTAATTTTCTCCTCTTTGACCCACATTATTCTGCCTACACCGACTGCCTAACTTTTTCTGCCTCATCCCACCCCGCCACCCCCCGTTTAGGGAAACCCAAACTGCTTTGGGGGTTTGGGCGACAACTAATCTGATTACTTCTTGCTGAGAAAAAGGGGCATCATGGGGCAAGCAGTTTGGAGTCTTCCCTTGAGAATGTTTGGGTCGAATAAGGAGTCTGTGGTAGAGGTCATCTGGAGTGCTCGTGATTGGCTCCATCTTCATCACAACTGGGAGTTCAACAGATTTTAAGTTGGAGTGGATCTGCTGAACAAGATATCACAAAGTTAATGTCAGAATGAAAATTAACATTGAGTTTAAGAGAGGGAAAACCAGGTCTGTTATTTGGCTCCTTAAATAAACACATATTGTAATTGAAAGTCTAGGGATATACGAAAAAGATATCTAATACAGTAAACTAGATAGCAGTATCTAGGACCTCACATGACAGAACATGAGGATTAGGCATCGTAGAGTGGAGGAGAATGTCTGCTTCATCAATTACCTTAAGGCCATTCCGCATTTGGTTTATCATGATGGAACCTTGAATGTTTGAAAGTCTATTACTCCCTTAAGGAGGAGGACACTCCTTGGACTATCAGAAATGCATGAGAAGACAACATCCTGTCCCATTTATAACTTAATTGGAGAGTCAAGTTTTTATTATAGGCCCTCCAGACACTCCTTGCGCTGTCATAGTATTTGGAGGGGGATCTAGAGTAAGAGACAAGTTCAAGAGGAAACTGACCTTTTGGCTGCCCATGGAGAAGCATATAATAGGAGTCACAGAGCCAAAAAGGCTGACTTCAGCCCTGTCAGGCCTGTGTGGGGAACTTTGGACCCAAGGGCCTGTGTCCCTGGGGACATTTATTCCTCCAGTGATCGCCTTGACAGATAGGATAGGGCCTTGGTAGTGGTTGCTTGATGCTTGGCCTGTGGGCACTCCCGCAAGTAATGTCCCCGTTTTTCACAATGGATATAAGTCCTTTTCGTGGCTTGGGGTCTATTCCATTTCTCTCCTATATTATCCTGGAAGCTTACTCCTTGTAGGGTCAGAGCCAGCCAGTGCCTCAGCTTTTTAGTCTCTATGTTCCTTTTCTTTCCTCTCCTCCTGACCATTATTACAAAAAACAGAGGTTGCAAGCTAGGAGAGGTTATCTAAAGACTGATCAGGGCCATGTGCCAATTATCGTAATTTCCTCCAAGTGTTTGGGGCCATCTGAGTGATAAATTTGTCCTTTGAAATTATGTGGCCCTCTATGGACTCAGGGTCCATGATGATATGTTTTCTCAATGCCTCCCTGAGTTTCTGTAGCATTTTCCTGAGTCTATATAAGTAGTTAACACATAGCCTTATATCAAACATGAATCAAATAAACATTAAGAGGGCTCCTTATTATTTATAAAAATACAGTTAAATTTTTATCCCAGTGTAAAGTCAGGTTACTCTAATCCAATTACAAAATATTAAATGACATAAATAAATACATACTTAAATTTGTTGTTTCCATATAAACCTGAAAGAGACCATTGTTACAAACAACTTTAGTTTGGAAACATCAGCTTGATAAAATGCTGCCCTAAATTTTATACCGTAAAGAATTTATATACTTGAAAGACATGAATAAATCTAATAGACAACAAAGCCAGTATTAATTATATAGATGTCCTTATATTAGCTAAATTTAACCTTTGAATACAGAGAAATCATTTGATCTATTTACAATTGTTTCCAATTTTTACTTCTACTGGCAGATATATTTCACGTAACAAACATTGACTTGAACTGATCACCATTATAAACCTGCAAAAACACAGAGGTTTTGGTCTTTTTTCCCTTTTGAAGTCTATCATTTTATTTTAACAGAAACATTTTGCAGTTAAGATCCACAACTCTCTTTTTTTCACTTTATGAATAAATAAATCCACCGGAATTGATCTAATATGGTCAACTTTTCAACACACTTGTTTCCTTTTAAACTTGTTATTTGCAGGTATTATAAACCAAGGCAAATAAAATCCACATCCCCTCGAGCCTTCTACAACTTACTATACACCCTCAAGTAGAGCTTTTCTATCTCCTTTCACCCTCTGGCACAACCAGACATTTTTACTTTAAGACAACACTACTCTCTTTTCCCCTCTGTTTTAACACACAAGCTTCTGAGATTTACCTTTCACAAACCTCCTGCACCTTTACTTAGACACTCTATACTTCTTTCCTGCTTGTTGACCCTTTCTTAAATCTGCATTATGATACAATGCTTATGAAACTTCCATTGTTCCCAATTACTTTAAGGTGAGAAATACTATGGTTCATACTATTTAAGTCAAAACAGTCAAAAAATAGAAAATGAAATTGCCACGTGGAAACAGTACCAGTGATTAAAGACTGATTTATAAATGCAACCCAGTAATGATAGAGTTTCTATGCATTTAAAACAAATGTAAGCCATCCCAGTTTCTGATTCTTCCGGACCACTCGGATCTGCAAAGAGTTCTAGAGGGGAGGAGGGGATCTGTCCCTTCTTGTCAGTCACAGTCAGATCAAGAGTCAGAACAGTAATTACAGACACAACAAGTCAAACAAACACAGACCTCACTTAGACAAGCAACACCTTAAAAACAGCGACGGTTTGGTTTTCAGATGAGGGAGCGACCCTCGGTTTTGCCCAGAAGAGCCAGAATCAATAAAACCAAACACCGTCCAGATTCGAGACTCCCTTGCCTCGATTAAGGGGCTTGTGGCCTCCTCACAGACGGGAGCTGGAACATCTTCCAGTTCCCCAAGACCTTCCTTGGTCTTCCAGCGCGTCCGCCATGACCAACTTTGTCATGCATGCAGATTTTACAGACCTTACAGACTCGGCGCACCACATAAAACAAAAGTAAAGACAGACAGACAAGGATACTACAGAGAAAGAGACTTGCCGACCGGCAAAAAGAAGAAACCCCTCGGGGCCGGGGTCTGGTGTGATCGTAGGGATCCCGGACGAGCCCCCAAATGTTATGCCTGATCCATGAGACCCCCCCAAACAAACCACCATGGAGCCCGGCGTGCGCCGCAATCACACAGGGGTTTATTGAGTGCAAGCTCAAGCTGGGTCCACCGTCCAGCACTCCGACGCAGTGGGTGGAGGAGAGCGGCCTTGAGACTCAGAGAGTCAGGGTTTATAAAGGAAAATTCTGCAAGCTGGGAGTTATGAGCCTTGGCGTTACAGGATTGGGTGAAGGCAGGTGGGAGACTGTGACTTTTGCTGTTGTTGGCTATGGGCCTAGGGGGGTTTGTGTTTTTACCACAAGGACATCCGGACCCTATAGGTAGTTGTTTGTCAAGGTTTTCTTTTGGCTCCGGCGGTGGGTTTACATTCTTAAGTTGTTTTTATAGCCTTGTAGTGTCTCCCAATAGAGGCAGTTTTAGGTCATGCTGCTCTGGACAAGATGGAGTTTGTCTGGTCCTCACATTAACCCATCCTCACAGTACTCCTTACTCTTGCCTGCATCTGCCAAGCTCAGGCCTGCCTCTGAGACTTGGCTCTGGCTCTCCTTTCTGCCTGGAATTATCTTACCCCATACACTCTCGGTTCCTCCACTCCTAACACAGCCTCTTCCTCTGGCCCTGCCACTCCCAGCCTCACTTTGTCTTCCAGCATGACACGCCTCTCCACCCGCAAGTAGAGTCTGTATTTCCTTATTGTCCAGATCCCTCCCTGGGATTTAGGTTGCACGTGGGCAGGGTCTTTAATCTGCTGTGCTCAATTGGCACAAGACCCAAACAATCCCCAACATAATATCTAATAAAAACTTGTTGAATAATTAGTTAACTAATATTTCTCTGGGTTGTTTTGAAGATTAAGTGAGGCAATATACACTGAGTGCTCAGCTCAGTGACAGACAGAATAAGTATTCAGTGAATATAAACTACCATGACAATTCATCACTGCAACCCCAACATCGCCCTGCATAGTAACATGCAAATTAGGTATACAATGAATAATGAGCTGGATATAGCAGATGAATGAATGGGTGGATGGGAGAGCAGATTGCTAGATTTGGGGGTGGACAGTTGGATGGATGGGTGGGTGGATGGATGAATGGGTAGGTGGATAGGTGAATGGATAGATGGATGGATGGGATAGGTGTGTAGATGGATGGATGAGTAGGTGGATAGATGAATGGATGGATGGATGGATGGATGGATGGATGGATGGATAGGTGTGTGGATGGATGGATGGGATGGATTGGATTGGATAGGTGTGTGGATGGATGGGTGAATGCATGGACTGGATAGGTGGGTGGGTGAGTGCTGTCTTAATGAACACCCAGAATTCCTGGAGGAAGACTAGAGGAACTTCCCTTTCGACTTTATTGTGTTATCCTTACAGATATCAGGCTGCTCAGGGGAGGAAAAGAGGGGCATTTATATGATCAGGGTCTTTTGCATGTATATGAGCAGAGCAGTTTGGTGTCACCTGCACAGCTCACATTGGTCTCATCTGCTCCCCCTGCCATTCAGAGCACTTCTTAAGCAGGTGGTAGCCTACTCTCCCCTCACAGGTGAGAGGGCAGGTTGAGCTGACTCATCCAAGTCATGCAGCCACAGTAGAAAGCAAGGCCTCAACTCTGGGTCTCTGGACTCCTGCTCTTTCTAGGTGCCCAGAGTTTGAGAGAAGTAAGCGCCAAGAAACTGAGGCCAGGACCTGTGGGTGCTCCCAGCGTGCTGCTCCAGAAGCAGTCACGGGGTGGCCTCGACCCCCAGGAGCTGTAGTTAGTGGCGTCCAGAAGCAACAGCTCACTGCAGCAAGGGAGGGAGGGAGGGCAGGAGTCTGGGTGCTCACCTGTTGGCAGCAGCCAGAATGGAGCCCAGAGAGGCAAAGGCAGAGCCCTCACATGGTCACCCTCTGTGCCCAGGAGCTACAGGGAACAGGCAGCTCAGACTGCCTGGGTGGAAAAAGCCACCAGCCTCTCCTCCACCCTGGCATCTGAGCCTTAGAAGCACCAGACGATGGATGTCAAGCCCTGCCTTTGTCACTTCCTTGCAGTGTGACCTTGGGCAAGCCACTGCCCTCTTGGAGGTCAGTTTTAAGACCTGCAGGGCGGGTTTCATGGCAACCTGCCTTTAAGCACAATGGAAGCTGTGCATGGTAGGCAGCAGATAAGTCAATTCCTCTCCTGTGGCTGCCAGCAGGCCCAGGCCTGAAGAAATTAGGCACAGCCTTTGGAGATCAGGGCATCCAGGAATCTGGGCTGGGAGGGAAGTCGCTGCCGGGACCTCCAGTGTGCAGCCTTCTCCTCCAGGGATGCCCTCAGCGCCCTCTGCTGGCTGCAGCAAACAGTGCCTCCCACCCTCAAGGAGGATGGGAGCTCCAGGGCTTCCCACTTGCAAGCCGACCTAGACAGCGGTCCAGAATGAATAAAGAAGGTCAGAAGGTTGCTTGACCTTCCTAAGTCTTCTTTCCTTAAGGGGACGATCACAAAAGGCTGGAAGGTGAAATGAAATAATGGGTATGGTGCTGAAGGAAGGGCCGGGCACTTAGTAATTCTCAAGGCGAATGTTAGCCCTCAAGGGTTGAGCGCTTGCCTAGCATGCATGAGGCCCTGGGTTCCACGCCCAGTACCACGGAAAAAAAAGAAGAAAAACGTGGGCCACCAAATCTGCCATCTCCCAGCACAGTGGGTAGGCAAGGGTTACTGCAATAGTCCCCTTGGTGCATTTGGGGAAAGCTACGTGGAGTGGCTCACCAAGGGCACACAGAACAGCCTGGAACTCCTCAGGTCTCCCAGGCCACTGCCTCCACACAGCTGGAGATGCGGCAGCAGAAGCTGCCCTTGCCCTTCCTGCTGTCCTCACTGTGGGCGGGGCCCTTCCCAGCCCCACGAAGCTCTTCAGATGTCTTGCTCATAGTTAATTAATAGTTGTTTGGTCTCATTCTCAGCAAATGAATTTGGTCATGCCTAGGAGACCACCCACATTTGCCAGCTGCTGAGACTTCTGCTCTGAGAGCTTGAGGGGGGGTTAGCTCAAGGAGGAGCTGGAGGAGCTAGGGCAGCTGCGGCAGCCACCCTGGGCCACACCAGGGACAAAGCTTTTCTCCCACAGCCACAGAGAGAATGTTTGTAAAGGGTTAGCACACGGCATGAAGCCCCAAAGCCCAAACACCTTCCTGCAGCCCTGGTCCCCTGCCTTGTCACCTCCCTGGCCCGCCTTGGTGCCATGTTTTGGCTGCTCCCGCCACCTGGAGTGTTCCTCGTGAGCTTCACTTGTCTGCTTATGGGCCACTTCCTGGAAAGGACTCTGACCGTCAGGTCTAAAGATGGCACGCAATAACTCCTCTTCCCTAGTCCAAATCTCCGCTGGCATTGACCAGGAGCTTGCTGACAATGTCTTCCCTGGCACACAGTGGAAGCCCGGGTCCGTGGGCGCTGGGTCAATTTTACTATGCCCTCACCTGCTCCAGGAAAGGAGATGGTCTCACTGTCCACCCCTAACCCTGAGTTTTCATAAAACTTGCCTGGAGGATTACACTGGTAGAAGGAGCCCAGATCGGGAGTCAGGAGACCTGGATTTGGGTCCCAATTCTTCCTCACCATGTGACCTATGGCAAGTCACTTGGTGGCTCTCTGGGCTTCAGGTAGCTCTACTGGACACCGGGGGCTTCCACAGCAGAACTCGCCTCCCTAGGGTTTACTGCAAGTGGGCATTTTAGATGACGCAGGTCATCTTCTCGGAACAAGTCTCCCCATTAGTGTTTGCCCCTGGGGTGGCGTCCCACCCAGCAAGTTTCCATCCCTGGCTGAACCCGGCTTCTCCGATCTTGTCATGTGTCACACTGCTTTGTACTTGCTTGCTGCTTGTTCTTCTCCCACTGACATCAAGGACCATGTCCTGTGTGCCACTGAGTCCCAGGTCCCAGGCGGGGTCTGCGTGAGAGCAGGGGTAGGGGCTGAGCTGGGCGCATACTCCGAGCTCCTGACCAGAAGCCTCCAATCCCAGGGCGCCCACTGCTGGCCCGGAACTTCCTCTTCTGTGTGCCCTGACCTTTGCTAGTCACCCCCAACGCCCGCACACCCCAAAGCCTTTCTGACTTTCCTCTCCCTACAGTTGCCCCCAAAGGACCCAAAATTGTGATGACACCCAGTAGAGCCCGGGTTGGGGACACAGTGAGGATCCTGGTCCACGGATTTCAGGTCAGCCTTTCTGAGCATCTGGGAGGAGGGTGGCAGGTGGTGGGACACTCGGGGGGTACTAGAATTCCTGGGGACAGTCTCCCATGCGTCACTTGTCCTCAAGCTTCTGCCAGCTGGCCTTGGTCTCCCAATCTGGGTTATGGCAGAATTAGCTCTCATGAGAAGGGCGGAGAGGAGCGTGTGCGGTCACCGCCCCAACCTCCGCGATCTCTTGGGCCCTAAACTCTTCTCCCCCTGGGGTCTGGGCAGACGCTCCTGGGGTCAGGTGCACATGTTGGGCCGGCCCTGGCCAGGCCTCCCTCTGAGCCCTTCCTGCGCTGGCACTGTGGTTCCTCCCGTGACCCCATGTCCCCTGCTCTGGCCAACAGAACGAAGTCTTCCCGGAGCCCATGTTCACGTGGACACGGGTGGGGAGCCGCCTCCTGGACGGCAGCGCGGAGTTCGACGGGAAGGAGCTGGTGCTGGAGCGGGTTCCCGCCGAGCTCAACGGCTCCATGTACCGCTGCACGGCGCAGAACCCGCTGGGCTCCACCGACACGCACACGCGGCTCATCGTGTTCGGTAGGCGCGCTCAGCCGGACCCGCGGAACTACCCCAGGGGACAGTGAGGACCGAGTCCTAACTCTGCCCTGAGAGGGAGCCCCACCGCGAGGCAGTGTGGTCTAGTGGTTAGAATTTAAGCAACTTTGGCGTCAGAGAGACTCAGGTTCAAATCCCAGCTCTGCCACTTAGCAGGTGGGCAACCGGCTTCACCTCCCACAGCTCCTCCGGTGGTAAAATGGGTGCTGGCACAGGCCACAGGGAGCCGAGGGGTTGCCGACACGCACAAGTGCCAGATAGAGGGTCTCCCGTGCTGGGTTCTGAGGGCCACCCACTCTCTTGTTCTGTTTCTTTCCAACAGAAAACCCAAATATTCCAAGAGGAACAGAGGACTCCAATGGTAAGTCTCCATTCGGGACTTCTTGCTTAGAAGGGACTCCGATTTTCAAAGTGCCAGGAAGCCCCTGCTGCCTTGCCCCTCCTCACCCTGGGCAGACCACTGCCCTCTAGCTGGGCAGAGTCAGGGTGGAGCCTGGTCAGACATGGGTGACGTAATAAAGGGGACCCTGGTATCCCAGAGTTGCCATCCAGGACTTGGGGAGCCAAGTGTGTCCCTTGTCACCATGCATGGCATCTGCAGCTCTCTAGCTCAGAGCACTCAGCTACCCTGACCCCTAGGGGATATGTCCAGCATTGACCATGAGGTTGTGTTCTGGAGGCCTAGACTACAGAGGAGCAGATTCCTCAGCCAGGGTCCTTGTCCTCCCTGAGTTGCTCCCTGCAGCACCCCAGGAACCAGGCCCTGCTCCCAGGCCCACCCGACCCACACACACACTGAGCCAGTCTCACCATTCACAGTGGACGCTCCCACCCACCGGGGTCCAGCCAGACAGCCCTGATGGCTAACAGGAAGCCTGACTTGGCCCAGCAGGCCTGAGTGCGGACAGGGTCACAGTTAGGTGGGCCAGTTGGCAGAGCTGGATTTGAACCCAGTTCACCCTGATGCTAAAGCCAAGCATCTCTGCTGGGAACTTGAAGCTCGGCTGTCCCAGGCCGCATACCTGCAGTGCCCACCCTGAACGTGCTTGGGTAGGGTCCGCTGGCTCTGACACTTGTTCCCTGCGCTCTGCACAGGTTCCGCTTCTAGCCCTGCTGGCGTCTGGCTCACCTTGGTGCTCGCCCTGACAGTGGCCCTGGAGCTGACGTGAAGGCACCACCCTCCTCCCAGGCTCACCCGGCACTGACATCTCTGCGATCAGTTTTTATTTCTTTTCTAAACTATTTCCAGTCTTGTTCTTAGTCCCTTTCTGTCTGTGTCTTGGCTTCTTCAGTCGATTTAATTAAAACAAACAGACCGATTTTCCCCACCTTGGCGCCTGGCTCTGTATGCTTCCTCCTAGCACCCCGACCTGGGACAGGCACAAAGGACACAGAATGCCTGTACCTGATCTCTGATAGGGGGTGGACTTGCGGCCCATTGTCTCACTCAGATCCTCAGAGCCAGGTATGGGAAGGGTCAGAGACTCTCAGATCATGGCATTTCTGAGGAATAAGTGCAATAGTCAGCCATTGCTCAGATAATGCTGCATAACAAGCCGGCCCAATTCTCAGTGGCAATGAGAGTTTCTAATTATGTGCACTTGAGGGCTCAGCTGACCTGGGCTGGACCCCACTGGACATCTCTGCTTCAGGCAGTAGGTTGACTGGCTTGGACACCAGTCCAGTTGGGCTCAGTTCTTCTCCACACATTTGTCTGTGCATGGGTGCGTGTCCTGGAGCCCAGGTAAAAGGGGCAGTGGCTACCTGACATTTGATCCTCCAATGGAGAGTCTTCCCATCCTATCACCCAATATCTGAGATATTTAACTTAGAAAGGTTTCATTTTGGTGGATGGTCCTGAAGTTTCCAAGCCATGATCAACTGGCCCTGCTGCTTTTTGGGATCCCATGGTGGGAGTGTGTGGCAGAGCAGAATCACCTAAGTCATGAAGAGGGAGCAACAGGAAAAGGCCAGGGTCCCCAGTCCCCTCCAAGAGCACACCCCTGATGCCCTGAGGACCTCCCACTAGGCTCCAGCACCTCCCATTAGAGCCACCCTGGGGATCAAGCCTATATCACATGGTCCAAACTCCAGCATGGAGGATTGTCAAGCTTAAGAAGAAACACAGGCCACACAAGCCATTCACGGCCTTTGCCTGGGCCATGTCCCCAGACACTCCTTTAGCCAAAGCATGTCACAGCAGGACCAGCAGCAGTCACGCATGGCAGTGGTAGAGCTCCCCAGGACTGTACTCATGCCACTCACCTATCCACTCAGAAGGAAGGGGAGTCCCAGGGGAGGGACAGCTCCTTTCTGGAACACATGGCTCTAGAGTGGGGACAGAGCCAGAGGATCACCGTGGCAGGCAAATTAAAAATGCCCCAAAGAGGGGCTGGAGCAGTGGCTCAGTGGTTGGAGCGCTGGCCTGGCTTGTGCAAGGACTTGGCTTCAAACCCCAGCACCACATGCACAATTAAGTGTGATAAACAAAGGCCAGATGCAGAAATAAATGAAACTGGTTCTCTCTTTCCTCTCTCACTCTCCTGCTCTCCCTAAAAAACAAACAAACAAACAAACAAACAAACAAAAAACAAAGATGACCTTGTCCTAGTCCCCAGTCCCCAGAGCCTGTGCTGATGTTACCTTCCATGGCAAAAGGGTCTTTGTTATGACTGCGTGAAGAATCTAAAAAAGCAAATATAATCCTGGATTATCCGGGAGGGGGGGGCAATGTAATCACAAAGTCCTGATAGGAAGGTCAAAGGCAGAGGGAGAAGTGACAACAGAAGCCAAAGATGAAGTCAAGCAACAAAGGGGCCACAGGCTCGAGACTGCGGGAGGACTCTAGAAACTGACAAGGACACAGGAACGGATTCTTACCAGCACCTCTAGATAGAACCAACCCCGCCAACCCCTGTATCCCTTAAGATTCTTTTCAGGCTCTGGCTCCAGAATTCTAAGGCAACAATTTCATATTCTTCCAAGCCACTTGTTACAGCAGCAATTAGGAAACTCATACAATCGCACAGGATGTGATGAAGGGCCAGGCCTAGTAATGCATAAACATCTCTGCCTAAAGCCCATTGGTCAGGAGTAGTCACATGGCACAAATAAGTGCAAGGGATGCTGGGAAATGTAGTCTTCCTGAGCATCCCAGGAGAGGAAATGGGCACACATGGCTGTCACAGAGACTCTGCAGCCCATTTGGAGACACTGGAACCCATTCAATGATCACTTGCAGCAAGTGGCTGTGAGCTCCACCCTCCTCTGCTACATGAGTGCCCTGGGTGTCTCCCTTCCCAGTCAGGAGGGATGCAGGAGGGGCATGACCTTGCTGAACCTTTTGTGCCTCTCCCAGGCCTTGCAGATGTCCTGGGGACTTGGGGACCATCCCTACCTGAGTTCCAGACCCCAGACACACCGAGCTGGGCGTTAAGCGTAGCTCCATCCTGTCGCTGCCCTCCCAGCTCTGGCCAAGTCAGGACCTGGATGCCTGGTGCAATTACATCCACACCAACTGCCAAATCATTGCTTCCCTAACTTTCCCCGGAATTCCAGGCTTGGATCCAACTCCCATCATGCACCTCAACCCCAGTGGGCAACAAAAATGCATCTCCACCTTGATGAGTTCAAACCCAACCCTGGGTTCCAGAGCCAACGGCCTCCCCCTCCCGTCAGGCTTCAGATCTCCACACACAGTACCTCAAGCTAGGAGGACCTTTTTGTACATAAATCACAGGGCTGGGACACAGCAGTGACAGAGTGCTTGGCTAGCATGCTCAAGTCCTGGGTTCCATCCCCAGCATAAATCAGTCTGTCAGCCCTACCTCCTGCTCAGACCCCTCCAAGGGCTTCCCACACAGAGGAAAGAAATTGGAGCCCTTTACAAGTCACCCGGGAAGCTGGGTGCAACCAGCTACTCAGGAGGCAGAGGCAGGAAGGTCATGTGAGGCCACGAGTTCAAGAACTGCCCGGGCATGATGTCTAGACCGTCTACCAGCCATGCGGGCCACAGCCCTGCCTGCCCCTGTGGCTCATCTCCTTCTAACTCCCCCTCCCCTTGGCTCCTCCACACTCATCTTTCAGTTCCCCCAATGCTCTGTGCCCACTCCTGCCACGGGGCCTTTGCTCCACCTCTTCCCTCTGCCCAGGATCCCCTTCCCCTTCTCAGGGCTGACGCCCCCGGCCTCCTAGAAGGCAGCTTCCCCAGCCGCCCCTGGAGGGCCCC